>JAYJMB010088504.1:0-19334 GCA_036873735.1 Pouteria campechiana | reverse complement strand
CAAGATTACAAAGGCAGCTCAAAGCAACGATAGACTACGGATCGCCGGAGGGCAAGAAGATAGGCGGTCCAAGTCCGCAAACGTCTCTCCGTCTCAGCACGTGGACCGTTAGCGTAAGGGTGCACGCCTTTTTCTTTGTTTGGTCACCAACCCCACAGTGTCTTGTCTTTTCATTCGAGCTGCGTGAGTGCAACTTGCGCTGGGGTGAATGATCCCGACCTCGACCCACCTGCCCAAACCTGACAATTTTAGAGTTTGGATTTAATTTTTTAATTAAATATTTTTGAAAATTAAATTTAAACTTTATTCAATTTAAAACAGAGTTAGTTAGGGTTGAATACGCTATAAGAGTATGTTAAATAAATATATTATATAATCTTAACTAGACACAACTTGAACTCAAGCTTGAAATAAATCTAAAATTTTAAGCTTAAGCTTAACAAGCATATTTTAACAACTAAAACAAGATTAAATTGAGTTGTTTAACTTCCAAGTGAAGATGAAGCTTAATCAAAGCTCAACTTAATTTCGCTCATTTTGACCTTAAAATATAGGTAAGTCCTTGTTTAGTTGAGTATTTATAATGAGTAATGATTTTATAATTGAACAAGTATTGCTTATTATTTCCTTATTTCATTTGTTATAGTTTCATTTTTTATGCTTTATTTAAAATAAATTATTAATTTATAAAAATTTGAAATAAAAATGTAGACAACCTAAATTTTTCAACTTGATTTTCAACCAAAATTTTAACTTGAATTTTAGTGTAAAATGGCTAATAAGGTTAAGGTTATGGAAAGACTTTAGATATAAGGTTAGATTAGAGTTGAGATTTTAAAAATAGGATTAGGGCTAATGTTGACTTAAATCCCATGCAAACACCTCAAGTTGCACCATCTTTAGAATTTTCAAATAATCTCGGTGAGTTGTGAAAAGCTTTAAACTGGATGGGCGTGGCACTGCATCATCCGCACGGATCGCACCCACCGACGGACGGACGCACGGAGAGACGGGAAAACCACGCTGTTGACAGCAGCATCTATCATTTATGTTTGGAGCGTCCCTTTGGATTAAAAATAAAGCTGGAAAAATCAGCTTTTATTTATGTGTGCAGAAATCTATTAATTATCGACCACGGAGTTGAGTGGCTCAAATCGAATCCACGCAGTGTTAATAGAGTTGGTTGAGTCCATGTACCATCTCTGAGAAGTCTGTGTGTGAGTTTTATTTGGGAATTAAAGGAAAGAGTAAAAGATATGAAAAAGTAGAATTTGAAAATAGAAAAAAGGAAAAAGAGAAAGGACGTGATATACTTAAGATCGGTGATGGAAAGTAATGATAATGATCATTAAAAAATAGGTTTACTGAGATAGGTGTGAATAGTTGAATATCATAGTAAGGCTTTATTTGGATAAAGTGTATTAGGAAGAAAAGTGCACTAGAAAGAGTATATTAAAAAACTAGAGTAAGATGATATCAGTAAAATAAGATTTTTAATACAAAAATAAAGAGAAATTATTGAAGATATAGGCAATGATAAGAAATAATAAAATTATTATGGTAGTTAATATATTACATCACTTTAAAAAGGTGTATAGATAAGAGTGTATTGAGGATGCACTTACATTGCTAATGCATCTAAACATACCTTTAAAAAAGAATAGAAAAAGTAAAATAATAATTGCATCCCATTTTCCTTATTACCAAACAGATCTAAAATTTAGCAAATATTGGATGTAATGACCAAGGCTCAAAATCTCTCCATGTCATAATTCCAAATTTGGACCGACCCCCATTTCCCTCTTCTTTCTGTTGCTGCAATGCAACCTTCCAACCCAATAGTCACGTAAATAAACCTCATTGTTCTTAATGTGGACATCTTAATTTAATTTCCATGCCACCTGATCTTAATTAAGCTATAGTCGCCATTGCATTGATTGGCCTCATCATGTCCTCCGGAGTCTAGTTTCCTTCCAAGTATAGATGGGTATAAAAAGACGAACATTTCCTGCTTTGCCAAAATGAAGCAAATATCCTTTTCGCAGTATCTAAGGTATCTTGGGTGCCATCTGAGACTCATCAATTCATCTTAAAATAAATAGAAAATATAAATAATAACAAAAAAGAAAAAAAGTAAATTTATTATGAAAATTACATATCAAATCAACGCTTCCAACTTGTCCGTTTCTAAATGAGTCAAAAATTCGGCCCAATCTTCAAATTGCAGGAACCATATCTGTCGACGGCATTCTGATATTCTCCTATTTATGTTGTATTCTGTTTCTGAGTCTGTGGAGGAGAGGTTGGAGTGTTGGGGTTGCATGAAAGTGGTATATAAATGCAATATAAATACAAATAATAAATCGATGTGATGCTAACTATTCCATTCATCCTTAATAATTTTATTTTTTCTAATCATTAACTGTATATGTCTTAATATCATCTTTAGTCTATATCGTCTTTATTTATTTTATATGCCTAATATTACCAACTCTCCTCTTATCGTTTTTTACATTTTTATTTTTAATTCACTTTGCATTTTGTAGCATGCAAGCAGCCGCTGGAAGAACGTGGATACCGTTTCTACAGATTTCTTTCTTATCTCGTGTTTACACTTCAACTATGGCGATCCAGGGAAACGCTTTCCTGCCTGCAAAAGCTTTGCTTCCAGCTCTAGGCTTCCTGCACTCAAGTGGGTCAGGCACCTGCCATGCAACTACCAAGCAAGATCCAATGATCACGCACCCACAAAAAATTAATTACTGTTCGTCAGGAAATAAATGCAAATACACTGAGTATGCTACTGATAAGAAAATCATGTCGGGTCTCTGATGTCGTAGTCTGCTTGGAGGGGTTGGAAAATACCTTCTTTCCATGGATGAGGCAACCTTCGATGTCGTGTTATATTTGGGGATAATCTATAGGAATTAAAGAAATGGCTGATGATGAAATTGCAATTTTATAAGTTTGCTGCGGAATGCGTGGAGTGGAAATGTATGATTTTCTTCAGAAATATTTGGGAGTTACAAGAATTCATATTGAACGCAAGAGGGGATATCTGTGAAGAGCTTGGCTTTATTTGCTATGCAACCTGTTCTTGGTCTAGGCATTCGTAGACTAATAGTCAATACCAGAGCTTGGTCTCCTATGTAATCGAAGAGTAAATAATAAAATCTTTTTCTCAAATTCCCAATAGAAGCTTAAAGTCAGCCCAAGCGCTGTCTCATTGTGTGGGCTTAAAATTTAAGCCCAGTCCAATGCAAATTAGTGGGCTTTATGTCATGAAAACCAGCCATGGCCCAATGATAAGTCAAGCCGGTTTACCGATTGTCAAATGCCAAGACAATAATTCAAAGATAAAACATGCCTCTGAAATCAACGGACTGGATTGAGCACACATGTATATAAATCATGATGAAAGGTGTAGATGTTGCATCACGTCAAAAGCATGACTCCAGCGCTCAACCTCATTCTCGCTCGCCTGATGCTTGTAGGTTTGTCCGAGCCTCCAAGCACGTTTTTTGTCCGCGTAAAACCGACCAAAGCCGTTATCTGCGATTTGTCGCCATTTCCTCTCTCCCTCAGCCTTAAACATAAATTTCAGAAAGGAAAACTCAGATCTCGCACCCGTAGGAATACATCCACTACGAGGTGAGTTCTATGCTTCCAACCAGTGCTTCTTTCTTCAATCTGGAGAAGCTCGGTTTCTGGAGCTAGGGTTTTCGTATTCCTTCCTATATGAAGAGAACATCCGAGGGCGGTTGTGGCGTTTCAAGAGCTTCGAATCAGAAAAATTTGCAAGGAAAAGCAATTGTCGATCTGGAATTGGATACGACAAGCTCCTATTCTACTAGTGAGTTGGATTCCAATCAGATCTTTCATATAATTGGAGATCTTATTTTATTTTCCTTTCAATCCGACTCTTCTTTTTCGAATCGTCGATTTATGTAAGTGAATTTGTCTCCTCTTTTTTGATCACATGTCGATCGATATCACGTAAGATTTCAGCCGTTTGTGAAGCTTGAAATTGAAAAAGCTCAAGGAAATTGAATCTTCAACCTTTAATCTGGGATTGTAGACATGACTTTTGATCTTCCGTGTGATCCAGTTGTCTATGAATGAATTTATGGCATTTGCTAATGAGTCGAAGCAGAAGAATGCCTATATACATCTATCGACAATAGGTGGTCAGACCACAGATCTGTGGCATTGGAACTTCTTTCCTTCTATTTTTTCGATATAGAGGAGATATAGGTAGTGCCTAGCGGACTGCATGTTGCAGGCACGACTCAGTTTTGAATTGGTGGGACCCCTTGTTGGTTGTTTTGAATTGTTTATTTTACCTGCATCTCTCCAGCTGGTGTCCAATGTCCAATTTTTTGTTGATCCAGATCATTCATCTGTTTGGGTTTCAATGTATGAAAAATATGGCCAAAGATTAAATATGCCATAAGCAATTACACCGATCACCTTGGAAGGGAGACATTGTTTGTTGGAAGGGAATTTCTGTTGGTCATGCATAAGTTGTTATGAGTCCAGCTGATGATGATGGGATGATCTGGATTGTTCAAGGTAAGGACAGCTTATACTCCGTAATATCAGGATGAAATGACATTGATTGCCAGTGTATTTCCATTCTAAGCTTATTATATTTTTGGTCCAAATTCAATTTATCCCTCTAATTTGCTGTCAGGGAAAAAGGGGAGGAAGATGGTACCTATTGTTCTATGCAGGAGACTTTTTGGATTATAAGAATTTCGTGTGTATCTTCTATATACTACTGAAATTCAAGTCCTGATGGATGGGGAAAGGAAGAAGAAGAAAAGCAAGAAAAAGAGTGGCAAGCAGTCTAAAACAGCAGAAGGTGTTGCAATTGCCAATGGAGTAGCAGCTTATGAGCCTGAGCTTGCACAAAGCTCTAATAGTACTTGTGTTCAAAATACTGGAGTATCAGAATCAGATGTAGATGCAAACTGCCATAAGACTGAGGATCCAAGAACCACAGATTCAACTGTAAGTTATCAGAATGCATTTGTCTTCATAAATTAGAGTTGGTCTTAGACTCTTAGGTTTCATTCTTCTTGGTCAACTTCAGAAATGCTTTGAAGAAATGCTATGCTCTCACTGTAGCTAGCATGTGTTTGCAGATTTATGCTTCTGGTAATTCAACAACATTTAGCAAAAAGTAGAGAGTCTGGGCCCTGTTTAGTTGTTTGGGCGTTTGTAGATGAAACATCCCTTGGCTTATACTTGAGCAGAACTTAAGGTATAAAATGGGCAATGGTGGGTGATAAGCCCTGAATCTCTATGCAAGCCGTAAATTCATGCAATCCCTGCAAGCAATTTCACATTTGCATTGGTTATAATTGTTTTTGGATTTCTCTGAAGCACTCCACACTTTTGCCCAATTTCTCTTCCTCTTTGACATGTTTCATTAGGTTTTCAGTGGTAAGCACTAAGCAGGCAGCACTTCTTTTGTTCCATTGGTTGTGGATACATAATGGAAACTCTGTTAGAAAAATCTGACCTTTATGCAAATCAGTGGTGCCTCAGGTCAGTTTTGGTTTGACTGAAACCATAGCCCACTTTATGCTGATAGGCAGTGAGGATGGCTCAGCCCAAACCCAATCAATTTATAGGTTGAAAATTTTAGCTCAAACCAAACCGACTTGATCCATTTAATTAAGAGAGTAAAATGAATAAAAAAAAAGAAAATAGCAATTCTGTATGGAAAATATGAAAAAATATCAGACAATTATTTCAATGCATTTATTGCGCTAGAATTGAAGTTAGTGAGGCTCCCTTTCAGAATTCCTTTAAAACTTGTACAATCTGTTGTATTACCTGAGCACAGAAAACATTTTAGAAAGGTTTGGATTGGTGTTTGTGACCTTAAGTTCAGGCCTTGCAGGCACACAATGTAGTTGGTTAATTTTGGGATTCTTCAGAGGAAAAAACAGAAGATTTAATCTGGGAAGACAAAACAATTCCAATGAAACACCTAAAGAATGGTTCTATTGTTACCTTTACTCTCTGAGTTTGATCAAGGGTACATTAGGGGTCAGGTGAAAAGGTTTTGCCATTTCTATTGTATCTGCCATCTGTATTCTGCCCAAGATTCATCCTACCTTAACTGCATTCTATTTTTCTGTCATTCATGTATACACTTTTACATCTGAGCTTATTGGCTTTTCCCGCTGGGCATTTGATTCTTTTGTGCAATTTTTACACACAGGCTCTTCTGGAGGAAGATGTTAGACGATTAGAGGGTGCAAAACAATACTGGTTGCAAAGAGAGGTAAATTATGTTCTTTCAACTCTGTTAACTCTGCTCCTTTATAAACAACATTTCTTATTTGACCTCCAAAGCAGGCTTTTAAGGGAAATAAACAAAGCCATGTTGGACATGGCCCAGTGGATACTTAGTCTTTGAATGAGTTGAAATTTATTTGATGCTGTCTTGTAGTCTGTGATCCATTTTTTTACTGGAAAATTGGATGTGCATGATTCAAGATATAAATTCTCTCCTGAATTTAAACTAGCTAAGTAAATTATTTACAGATGAACTTGGAAGAGAAAATCAGACAGCTAGAACATGAAAAAGATTCCTGTATGGAGAAAGAGGTAATGTTTTTTACCCCTGTTCTTATGCTGCATGTTGTTCCTTTTTTTTTTTTTTTTTCTTAAAGTTGGTGGGATATGGAGAACATGCAGAATGGATGATCGGTTCTGTTGGTGTCTGTTCCTCCTGCACATCAAAGTCACATATTTTCTTTCTATTTTTTCATTCTGGTTGTACAAAATTCTGGTAGCTAACTTATTAATCCACAGGTCAATTTACAGAAGATAGTCAGGAATCTGCAAGATGAGAAAGACTCTTGGCTCCGAAAGGAGGTACATGTTTTCACTACAGTGCTTCAAGATTTGTGTAGTAGGCATTAGGAATTTGAAGAATAGGTTAGAAAAGGGTGCATTTGTTTCTATGTATGCTTTGGTAGCCAACTGGGTAGGCTGAGTTCTGGTGCAAAAGGTAATACATTTTTAAAAACCTTAGAAGCAAGTTCTGCATTGAGTGGGCCATTAAATGCTTGTTCCATGGCCAAATGATGGGTTGATTTGAACTGAAACAAGCATGCATTCGATCCTTTCTGTAGGCCTGGTGCAATTGCTTCTTCAATATTCATGACGCCCAAATGCTGCTTAAGTTTCTTTTAAACTTATGAAGAGCATGCTTGAATGGTCATTTTGGGCTTGCTAGTATGCATCATGGGAACCTATTCACCTAAGTAATTCTTTTCAGTTGTAGGCATTCTGCACAAAATAATTTGTTCTTGCAGAAGTAGCTGAGCGAATCTTATGATCTACAGGCTAGCTTTGAGGAGAAAATAAAAGAGTTGCATAGTGAGAAAGGTTCTTGGATTCTTAAGGAGGTAAATGCTTTTATCATCTTGTTATGTTTGCAAATTTCCCATAACCGTTAGCTCCTTCTGTCCTTGATGTAATGCCATGAAACCAACATGTGCATCTGTGAGATATAGGGCACCATAGAGGACGGCAATATTTGTCATTTGCACACAGGAGATACTCCAAAGATGATCTTTGGCCCTGATATTTGATAAATTAGATGGTGCATTTTCTCTGGGCTGTATTAGGGTTTATGGTGGATTCTGATAGCCATTGTTTATAGGCAAAATTTACATCCATCTGTTACATGATGTTTACGGTAAAAATAATAAGGCAATAAAACTTAGGCTGTTGTGCCCTCATAGGTGGATTGATAAGATGGGCCAGGCCTTTTTACACTCAGTTACCCTTCTATTGCACTTTGGGTGGATGTGTGTAGGTGCATCCAAGCCATCCACACTACATATATGCACACATTCATGCTAAAATGCACATTTTTCTATTTCCTGACACTTCAGCTTTTCTAGAAAAACTGTTTGAATACTTGGAAAGAAGCAATGGCTCATGGGTTCTAAAGGAGGTAAATACTACTCCCTAGAATGATCTGAAGGCTTCTCCCATTCTGTCATGCAGTATTTTTTGGGCCTACTTTCTCATTTGAGAGAAATTATATGATGCTTGGAAATGTGTTCTGGGCCTGCTGGCATGGGAATCTTACCTGGGTCCTCAAATTGTTGAAACATTAATTTTCATCCATGCGAGAATGCAATAAAACTTTTTCTGACATTTTTGAGGTCTTTCACTGATGTAGGCCATTCCTCTTTGTAGATTTCTGTTTTCGCAGGAGGTTTTGCCAAAAGAATAGTTTATTTCTGTATTTTGATTGACCAAATTGATGTAGGAAGGACAAAGTGCCCTATACCAAATTGATCAAATGAAAAGGGTGAAGGCTTTAGAAGAAAGAGTTGGACCTTTTCAGTAGGAAAAGAAAGGAAAAGATTGGTAAAAAAAGGTTGACAAAATTAAGGGAAAGAATAGAAGACAAGAGAAGGGAAGGATAATTGAATTCTCAATTCATCAACTGAAGTGTGACATTTCAAATATTTGTTATCCTAATTATAGAAAACCAGTACACAAAATAAAATCCCAATTTAACAGCTTATAAATAAAAATGCTAAATAAAATACATAAAGCACTAATCTAAACCATCCATCAAGTTGATCTTTTGATGCAGGCATCAAATTCTTAATAAGACAATCAAGTATCTAAATTCCTAAATATTTATAAAACAAACTAAATCCTATGGATTGTTTTAAAACTTGCATATCTGTTCAATCCTGTCCAGCATCATTTGATCACCTGATGCAAACATCAAATCTCTAATAAAACAATCAAATATCTAAAATCCTGAATATGTATATAATAAAAAGAGTAATTCCTATTGATTGTTATATGACTTGATTAACTGTTTAATCCTGTCTTTCATTACTTATACCATATTAGCCATCCATTTTTAGTGCAAAGAGGTTCAATTTTAACTGGTCACAGTTGCATCAGTTGGAGGCTTTGGTGTCTCTTGCTCTCATCACTATAGTTGATATTGTTCACAAAACCAGTTTCTGAAACAGAATAGTGATTTTAAGGACAAAGCTGCAATGCATCCCAATGTGGGTTGAGGTGCGTATTGGTGCAAGCCTCCCCAGCTAAAACAGTAGGATATTTTCATTACTCTTTGCTGATTCTTTATCGGATTATAAGACAAACCATATTAAAATTTTTCATGTACTACCACTATTGGATAATTTAGTTGTGTATGACTAATGTGAAAACATATAGGTGTAAAAATGTGATTTTCTCTTTTGAGGAAAATATAGGTCTTTCTTCTTTTGTAGGAAATTATTTGTTGCATCCATGGGGGACATGATACCAGTAATCAGCCATACCTTCTAATCTAACAACATTTTGTTGCCTGTAGTTACTTAAATGGGTGGGACTGTCTGATTCCAACAGTCGCAAGTATAGATAATGGGACCAGGAGTTTGATTCACCATTAAATTTGAACCAGGTGCAGCACTACTTGTGGATCATAAATTTGGACGTGTGTATTTTGTTCTAGTCTTTAATCTTAACCTGGCTCTGCTTTTATGTAGTAGATTAAACATCTGCTGTGGTATAATGTCAAAGTATCACTGTGCTCGCATGATCTTACCCATGTGCTTTTTTATGCCTCTAACAGAGATGCAGTGTCAAATTGGGCCTCTTTCATTAGGACAAAATGAATGAACATTCCTTGTTGAATGTCCCTCATTTTCAATAATCAATGTTGTGGATGCTGGTGCGCATGTCTGTGTGGATTGGCGCATCTTTATGATGCCTGAATTCAATTGAGGGAAATTTTGAAGTTTCTCATCTGCATTTCTAATCTGAATGGATAAATAAATCAGAATCCATCCTGCTGTTATATTGATTCCTTTATCACCAAGAATTTTATTGTTACTTCATCTTATGCAGAATTCTTACAAGGATATGATTGCTAGATTGGAAGAAGTTAATGCTGGGCTACAAGCACAGGTACATGGTGCCACTAATTTGAATATTCTTTATGCTGTACTATAGAGTCCTAGACATGCCACTGAGACAGGATGGTGCCACTGATTTGAATATCCTTTATGTAGTACTCCAGGCATGCCACTGGACAGATTTTTTTCTAAAATACCTTCTGCCATGACAGATTTTTTTCTAAAATACCTTCTGACAAATTTTAACTCCACCTGAGGATGGCTGGCCATGTATTATCTGGTAGCTGATCAGCAGGAGTGTTATCAGAACCGGACCGGCTGATTGAACTGGTTCGACCATGAACCGGTCAGTTGACCAGTCCGATCTGGCCCATTTCGATTCAATAGTAATTTTTTTAAAATATTATTAATAGAATAAAGGATGAATTGAAGTAATATAGTATTATAACAAAGGATCTATATATGTAGATTAATGTCTATGGTTTAGATTTTTCAAATCATTATATATATATATAATTTTTCAACAAAAAAAAGGTTCATCTGACCGATTCAATCTCCAGTCTGATTCTGATAACACTGACCTTGAGAGGTGGGGAGCACCAGGGAAAATTTAAACCTTGGACATGCATATATCTCTACAAGTTTGTCTAACTAGCAGGATGCTTCTTTTTTCTTTTTCCTTCTAAAAAGGAATAAAAAGAAAAGATTTTCTATTAAGTCTTTTCATAGGAAAGCAAACTGAAGCCTTTTAGGTTGCACATGAAGACCAGATGCTACAATTCCCCCTTCTCTCGTTCTTCCCATCTTTCTTCTTGAAATGAATTTGGTTACAATTTTCTTAACTCTCATCACAAAACTCATTCATCATTTCATTGTAACTGTGGTAATCTACAAGGATTGAAATGTTTCTGATAGAGATATTAAATAACAAAGCTTGGCAGGTGAAGGAGTTTGAAGAACCTCGAAACAGTCTTTTACAAGAAAACCAGCAGCTGGTGGAAAGTGCATCCTTTTTGGAAGCAAGAATTCAACATCTTGAAAGGGAGGTCTCGTATTCTGCTTCCACAGCAAAAGAGATGGCAAAGGTTGGGCTACTTCTCATGATAGAAAGTCTGAAATGCTCCAACATTTAGATGAATGGCATCCCTAATTTCAAGAACCAAGTCAAAGCCCTAGATTTGTTGGCTTAGTGGCACTGTGGCTATTTCTAATCAATTGCCCCATCATTCAATGCTCCAAAAGTTTGATAATGGCAACCATGTAGAGACTGATACTTGCATCCACATGCAGTCCTTAGGCATGTCTGATTTTTCTGGATAACAAACTATTCATATGGTGAGCACATATATGGCTCATAGGTTGATCCACTGAATGTACTTGTATAGTCTAATTTCCCTTTTATTAAAATGTCTGCCTTGTTCATGGCAGTCCTTTGATAGTGTCTGCCTTAGTCATGGCAGTTGTTTTGTGTGGTTACTATTGCTCTGATAGTTTTGATTTTGGGTTGTGCCTAGTTCAAGTAGTGATGGGATTTTCCCATGAGATTCATGAAAGGTTAAGTATATGCCATAATACTCTTATGTCATTTTTTACAGCTCAAAGAGGTATAAGCTGTGGTAATATCTTTCTTTCTTATTCCCACTGCCATTTCATAATTTTGGCACTCCCATGCTTGACCGGGTATTTCATGTTTATCCAGACAGCAGACAGTAACCTTGTTAAATATTTGGATTTGCCCAGACTTGAACGATCCCTGACAAATTTTGTGAAAGGAGTCTTAAATTCAAACATTGCTAAAAATTTTAGAGAATAATGTTGGTTTTAGTAACTGTATGCATGTGCCCACTGGCAGGTGATAAAAGATATTATTAATGTTATATAAATTCAATGTCTCAAGTTTACCATTCCTAATATGTGTATATACTTTTCCCATTATATGATGCAGGAAGTCCCTAAAAATGAAGATGAGAGTAGTGTGGTGGAAGCTGCCCGTGCCCTGGTTGAGAAGCTAGTTGCTGAAAATGCAGAACTTGTTGAAAAGGTAATCAATGGACCCTCTACAGGTAGCTATTTTATATGAGAACTTGAATGGCTCCAGCTCATGGCTTTTTCATCTGCAACCATCTATTGGAATGTGGTGGCAAAATGATGCACATTCAATCAGGCGTTTTGAACTGTCCATTAGTACATAAGTTTCTCCATCATACAGCTGAAATTCAGTTCTTACAGATTCGAAGCCTCAGAAAATCCATGCTTCTACATTTGAGGGGTACTGAATATCTTCTCAGTTTGAGGGGACTTTATACTCCCATATGTTCATTTTTCTGTCACATTCCAGGTCTCATTGGTAGCTAGGATAGCTCAGCCTTGAGTCAATAGTATGATCAAACTTGGCCCTAGGTTTGCATCTCTGCTTGAAGTTTCAACGAGCAGGCATGCTTCATTGAGCCTAATGCTTGGCATGGGCTACCCTGACGCTAAGGACCTTCTGATTATTGTTGTGATTTCCCCCCCTCTAAACTAGTTCAATGCTTGTGCTGATGTTGATGGACTTGAACTTGCCAATGCTAACAGCTTGGTCCAAGATATGAAATCTGAGAGTTTTAGGCTTATATTCATGCCCATTAGTTGCAGCTGGGATTTTGATCTCATGTCATGTGTTTATGGCCATTGAAGAAATAATCAAATTACATACTTAATGCAAACCTTATTGGATGCTTAGTATCAGCTGGTGGGGGCCGTTCCCAGTGTAATCCTTAGTGTCTGCAGGTAGACCATGCGAATGTCTGTTGCAGGACTGAACAGTTGTTGGGTTGACATTTCGCACACAGGGTTTCAAATTGATTGTGTAGAGGTGTGACCTTTCCATTTCAATATGTTGGCGTTACTTGTTAGGATTGTCTTGGGTTTTTTGCCTCTAAAATTTTGCATTGATCCATGTCCATAACTGCAATTTATGATTGTATTCAGATGAATGAATTGCACCTGGAACTTGATCGCCATGGTCCGGCTGTCTCACATTCTTCAACAGCTGGATTGTATCCAACCCTGATGACATCCGAAAGCACTGTAGCTCCTGATTCCTTGTCACCATATGATAAGATGGTAGTATCCATTGAGAGGCCAGAATCTCATGAGAGCATCCAAACCGTAGACCATCAGAACATGTTCAGCTATGCAGACGTAGAATCCACTGCTGGCAGTAGACCCGTGAGAGAAGAATTGCCACAACTGTATGGAATCAGTGAGATTTCTGAGATTTCCGAGATCTCTGAGATTCCTTTGGAGGAGGAAAATGAGATCCGGCAAGAAATCGAGGTGGATTCTATTCAGACAACATTGGGTGGTAAGGATGCCACTGTACCGCTTACAGATGCACCTTTGATCGGAGCCCCATTCCGGCTCATCTCCTTTGTTGCTAAATATGTCAGTGGGGCTGATTTAGTTAACAAGAACAGTTCTGCAAGCTAATTGGTGATCTAGTTTCTCTCATTTCCCTCTCCAATGTTTGCCATGATTATTGTTTTGGGCTCTTATATGTATTCAATTATGTGTCTATTTAGACGAGAAAACGGTAAAAAATATACCTGCTTTTAGCATTACCTCTGTCGTTATAGATTCTACTAGGAAATAAATATTTTGCGCATTTGCGATTGATTAAAACACTTTTTTATGGTTTGTCTGCTGGCTGGCAACTGGCTGCATGGGCGTTGCAAATTCAGCAGGTGAAATTCATGTTGGACACCAGTCTGCAGGGTTACACCCTTGATATATCTTGCTATTTAAAGAATTACAAGAATATTTCGGCCACATTCGGGACGAGGTTGATTCTTTCTTATTCAGGCACGCTGCTTTTAGGCATCTCTAAGGCCCTCCAATCAAATGTTAATGTCTTTTTTGCATGGCTATTTTCCGGTTTCCTGATCAGATTTGTGGCTAGGGGTGTAAGTTGGGCGAGTTCGAAGTCCTTCAACCCTAATCTTTATTTCAACAATTTTTTTCCTTTTTTTTAACTTTAACCCTAATCTTATATGCGTGGGTTGACTTCGGGTGCGGGTTGAACTTGGGTGGATTTAATATCGCTTTCTCTTTTAATTTTTTTTTTTTAAAACTATCAATAGGCTGAAGTAGTTGATGAAGTTTCAAAAGTAATGACAAAGAAATTTTAAAAGGAAAAAAGTAGAAATAAAGAATTTTATTTACGTAGTAATAACTAAATGATGGGCATACCAAATATCTGTTATTTTGTATTTTTTTAGATATTTGATGATATTAAGATTGTTATAATAATTGTATTTCCTTCAACTGTATTTATTTATTATGTAAGATTTACGCGTCTACCTACTTATCCACCATTGATGATGTAAATGCATTACAAGTGTAAATAATAAATTGATATCATATTTATCTATTCCAACTTTTAATAGTCTTTTCTTATTTTCTTATTGTCTATATTTTTATTAGTACTCTTTATCTATTTTTTTATTTCATGATTGATATAATATTCTAAGACATTATTTGTATTTTCATTTTCATCTTCTTAAAAAAATAATTTTCTTTGTTTTTACCCTCTTATAATGAATTTATCACTTAACCATCACAATAATTTTATCTTTCTAAGTGATTATCTTTGTTTTCAATTATTACCATTTATCTTTTCATCTATAACACTTATTTATTTTCTTTTTATTGATTTTATTTTAAATCATTATCCTTAACCATCGAATATTTCTCTTTTTAAAAAATTTACTTTTTTCTCATCTTTTCCTAATATAAAATATATTTTAAATGTAAAAAAGTTTAGAACAAAAAAGAAAAACAAAAGCCCTATCTCAAATTTAACTTCAGATCTTTTTAGATAAATTCTACATTTGATAGATAATTTTGAATAGATGATTGAAAGTAGTTGACTTGTGGCTTTTTCGAAATGTCAATCAATGTCTTTTTACGTGGGCTGGAGTTGAATGGAAGGATTGACCCCATGTGACTATATTATTGTTCTTCGGGTATATTTTTATTTTTATTGAAGTGATGTGGGTTCGGGTTGGAGAGGGTTGCTCAACGCCCTTCCTTCCCTTAACCCTAAGTAGATGTGGGTTCAGGTATGTGTGCGGGCTGTGGATGCGAGTTCAGGTTGACTAATGGCTTTCCACCCTACCTAAAATGTGGGTTTGGGTAGTGGGGGGAGGGTTAGTCCTGGATTCATTATCGATGAAGGGTGGGAGTGCTGCAGGTGGGAATAGGTGCTGAGCTGTCTACGTGTGGCAAACAGGTTCTGTTGACCGGTGACTCTGTGGCCCACGAATCATATGTGTTCGGCCATGACAGCTTGGGATTTTCTAGTTAACAAATTAAATTAACGTGCATTTCCAGTTTTAACCGTGTCTCATTTATGTTTGGTTTCGTCTAGACTAATTGGTTGGGTTTTGGTGATACTACTAGCTGCCTTCTGGTGGCTCACCTCTTACGACTCTTACTCTCTCTCTCTATATGTATATGTATATGGCCATTCGAGTCTTTGTACTAAGCTATCTATTATTTTCTTTCGCTATGACTATTAGTTTTTAAAGCTGTTATAGTTTATACTCATCGATTTCTTTAGCTCTGGCTCCTTTTCCCTTTTGAGAATTGGAAAAAAAGACTGAAAAGGATGAGAGAGGTGGAATTTGTAAACGTGAAGTGATAGGATATGAAGTAATTATGTTTAATAAAGCAAATAAAGATAAGCTAAATAAATTTTTGGATACATATATAAGTAATGATTAAAAATATAGATAATAATAAAAATAAAGTAGGTTATTGGGGTAGTTAGATATTGCATTAATTAAACGAGAATTAAAAAGGAGCAAGGGATATTATCACCTCCTTCGTCCGTTGCGAAATGGAACTCCTAAAGAGGCATTCTACATTCATGTTTCTTCTTTTCAAAAATATCTACTCATGTCTTTTCTTTTTTCTCAAAATGGTTTATTAAGAATTTAAGTTCCATAAGGCAAAATCAACTTTATATCCTTGTATTAACTTCTTTACTTGACACATGTCCACGATTATGTAAAAAACGTTGTGTGCTTTTCACCATAATTAATCGAACAAAACCTTAGCATTCTAACCCTCATGCTTCTTGTCTTTGCAACTGTAACCGAAGATGCAAGGCTCTACAACCAATTAGCTTTGTGCGCCCGTCTCAATCAATCAGGGCCGTCCACCTTGGCCAGGTTTCTCCTGCAATCACTGAGCTCTCGTGTCCTCGTAAGCCGTCCGGCTGTTACTTTCTGTTTGTACATCGCGTTTCGGTTCCTCAGCCATTGATTTGTCGGCCGAAAGCAGCGCAGAAAACTTGCACATCGAGTTACGAATTGATACGCGTTCTCAGCCACCGAGAGGCCACCAGATTAGCAATCTGAATCACTGCCTGAAAAGGGCAGCAGGGAGAAATGCCAACAAGTAGCCATTGACTGGGGAAAAAGTTCGGAAAAGGTGAAAACAAACTGGAGATACTAGACTGAATTATCTACATAAAAATGAAAATATTCCAAATCAGTTGGCAAGGATCTTCCGAGGCACTCTCCTATGCCCCCCCACTAAGAACGGTCAGGATCTCCTACAAGGCGTATCGTCTCCAGATTTCACATAGAAACGATGCTTTCTAGCATCCTCATTTCTCATTCAATCCGCCTAATGCATAATGATCGAAGATCTTCAACCAATAAATCCATAGATTAAACGAAACAAGAAAAGAAGAAATGATAAACAATTTCGCATGCAAGACAGGCAGGCAGACAAGCACTCAATGCAGCATCTGGTGGATACCCATCACCGGAAGTTGTGGCTTGAAATCCGTCAGGGGGTCTGGATGTTTGAATCCTTGGACTTGTTGTCCTCTGATGAGGGTCGGTTCTCGGAGTCAGAGAGCCGGATCTCCTCAATCATCCTAACAACGTCGTCCATCTTGGGACGGAGGTCCGGCACTTTGGCCACACAGGCCATTGCAATCTGCAGCATTTGGACCATCTCCTCCTCTATATTTTGGAATCTCATCAGCTCAACATCAAACACCTCGGCGGTCCACTCCTCGCGGACGACCGACTGAACCCACCTTGGCAGATCGACGATGTCGTCATGGCCCGGAGACTGCAGTGGAGCCTTGCCTGTGAGCATCTCAAGCAGGAGGACACCGAAGCTGTAGATGTCGGACTTCTGGGTGGACTTGCGGGTCTCAACGGTCTCCGGTGCACGGTAGCCTAGGCTGCGGGAGGAAGCTGTAGGCAAGCTCATGAGAGGGGTGAGGCCGAAATCGGAGACGAGGCCGTCATTGTCGTGGCTGAGGAGGATGTTGGATGATTTAATGTTGCCGTGGGTGAACTTACCTCCACCTTGGGAGTGGATGTGGGCCAAGCCCCGGGCAGTCCCTAGCGAAATCTTCACCCGGGAATCCCAGTCTAGTAGAGTTCTTCCAGTGCCTTTGCTTCCTGCTTGCATTTGAATTTCAAGGAAAAGGGAGGGTAGAAAGAGGAAACAACCATCATTTAAGTGAGACAGCTAAAGAAGCCTTTGATTTGCAGCTATCATTAGGAATTTGAAATCCAGCTCCTATGTCTCAGATGGCCCATATTTGCACATGGTAACCTGAAAATTACTCCAGTCTCACTTTTCAGACGGGACATCTCAGAATAGGGCACTTGCATGTTTGATGTACTTCAGTTTAAATTAGGTCATTGCATAGTCATGATGGCACATGCCATGCTTGCATCTCTGCTGGGAATGGCATTTTTTGCAGGATGCCTCATCATCATGCATGCACGGAAGTTCATCATAAACACAATCAGACCTCCTAGAACATCTGAAAGTAATTAGGATTTCAGGGTGGAAGCAGAGAAGCAGCATACCGTGCAACAGTGCAGACAAGCTTCCTGCAGCGACGTAGTCGTAAACCAGCAGCTTCTCATCCTTGGAGTAGTAATAAGCTCGGAGTGGCACAACATTTGGGTGGTGGCCAACCCTTCCAACAACCTCCATTTGCTGCTCAAACTCCCTCTTACCCGCCACCACTTCCTTAAGCCTCTTCACCACTACTGTCGTCCCCTCCTCCAAGACAGCCTTGTATGCTGTTCCGTAACTCCCTTTGCCCAGGACTTCAGCTGAGGCCCTTAACAGATCCTCTAAATCGAAGTTAAATGAACATCCCTCAAAGAACACCAGCTTGTTCTTCTCGGCCTCCTGGGCTCCACTGCCATATTCCTCTTTTGGTTTCTCACTCCTCCCACCACTTGATCCTTTCACTTTAGCTGACACTGCACTGCCTTCTCCATCTTTCCTCTTCAAGCAACATATTAGGACCACTAATGCTAATAGGAAAAGCACCGCACAGCTGCCGATTGCGATTGCAATTATAGCAGCTGTGCTTAGCTTCTTTTTCGAACTCTTCAGTTGGACATGCGGGGTGGGCTGGGGTGCTGGTAAAGGAGGGGAGAAGGCTGTGGGTGCAGGTAGGGTTGGAATACATTGAAGAAGAAGAGGGGGGCCACATAAGAGAGAATTGCCCAGGAACGATGAATTTGAGAACGTTTGGAGGGAAGATGGGATTGAGCCGTTAAGATGGTTGTAGCTCAGATTCAAATGCTTCAACCTTGGAAGTTTGAGGTCAGGGATAGGCCCTGATAAGGAGTTGTTCTGGAGGTTGAGTCCAGTTAGTCGTGTGAGATTGCGGAGCTCTGGTGGGATGTTTCCTGTGAAGGAATTGAAGGAGAGATCAATGACGCCAAGGCCGGGTGAGAAAAAGGTGGGTATGCTGCCGGAGAAGTTGTTTTGCTGGAGGTAGAGATAATGGAGGTAAGGGAGGGAGGAGATGTCTGATGGGAGATTACCAGAGAGGCGATTGGATCTGAGGCTGAGAACTCGGAGAGCATCAAGCTTGCCAAGGGTGTTGGGTGGTATTGGTCCAGCTAAGCCCACACCAGGGAGCCGAACAGCAATCACACGACTCTGGTTTGCATCACAGGTGACACCGACCCACGAGCAGATGGGGGTGGAAGGATTCCAATTGAGCCTCCGGCTGTGAGGGAGTGCAGAGGAGAAGTTGAGGAGGGCCTGCGCGTCCGAATTCAAGTCTCCAGTGGCACAAGGGAGGAGAAAAAGTAAGATGAAGAAGGTAAATGGGGCAAAAGATGACTGTTGCTCGAAGAGGCTCATGACTACCGAGTAGCAGTTGATGCTTAGCAAGGCATGCTTGAATCAGAATTTGAATGGCTACTGATCCGTGTCTTCAGCTGCACTCCTATTCTTCTGATTCATGGCAACGAGACAAGGAATGTTTTATTAGCTGGATTAATGAGTAAAAAGAAGCTTTGAACATTTGATTGACAAAGGCAACGAAGAAAAAGGAGGATTATCATATCCATGAAGAAAATACAA
>JAYJMB010088503.1:0-19335 GCA_036873735.1 Pouteria campechiana | reverse complement strand
TAATTTATGGATTATGATATTTGGGGTTTGCTTAGCCATGAGGAACCATGATTCATATTAAGTGAGGGTTTCATGAATAGTAGAAATTGGGGACTTAAACGTTAAATGGCATGTTATAAATAGTAAAAATATGTTGAGTACATTAATTTTTATGGTATATTGATGAGAATGCAATTATGCATTTGAATAGTAGATGCTAGTAATAATAAATCAATTTGAGTTGTGGTTGTAAATGAATGAGATTGCTACCCTATACAGGATGATCTGAGAAGGATGAAAAGGCATAGAGTTGGAAGAATGGTTGGGAGCTAAGAACCTGAGGTAAGTAGACATTTGATTCCATTGGATGGCTAGGGATAATGTTTATCCCTTTTATTTGAAATCTGTGTATGTATGTTTTGATTAGGGATAGTGAGTATCCCATATTTGTTTAAGATTGATGTTGTTTAGTTGTTAGGGATAACAAGTATCTCTTAGATTGGAATAATTGATGTTTGGTTCAGCTCAGATGTCTAATATGAGGGATAGAGAATATCCATTTGTGGTATATTTAATTTGAATATTGGTCCAATGTGAGCTTGATTGATTGGATGGAAATAATAAATAATTCTTTATTTAATGTTAATTGATGAACATATATCTGTTTATGCTTATTTATAATGATGGATATGGATTATTTGATATGAAATGTACTAATGGTGGATTAATTCTAGTTTAATATACTACTTACTGAGTTGCCCGAACTCAATATTAATTTTTACAATTTCAAATCACCCTATATAAATCCCAAAACATCAAAATTCTCATATCAATCAATTTCCCCATGTTAATTTCACATAATTCATAAAATTCCCCCAAAGTCACTATTCACAAAACCCTATCAAGCCAAAAATCATGATTTTCAAACCCAATTCACTCTTAATTTATGGTAATTAACTCAATACTCATTTTGCCCATAATTACTCACATCATTTTCTTCTAAAAATCACTTTTTAGAAAATTGTATAAAACCCTAATTTACAGAAATCTCAAATTCGGAGAAGAAAGGGCGTCTTACCATGGCATCCATGCACGACATCATCCCATAAATATGCTTCCAAGCCCAAAGTTCCAAGTAGCACCATCCATTTGCACCAATCAGCATCTTCTTCCCCAATCCACAAATCCAACAATTGGATTTTATCATCTTCATCAAGAAAAATGGATTTTCACTTAAAATAGGAATCCCCTAGCTAAATCATGGTGGAATCATGCTAAATGGGGTCCAGGGCATGATTTTGGGGCATCGAAGAAGAAAAGGAACGAAGAATAATGAAACGGAATAGATTTGGGGCTAAAAACATCACATTTTTCTAGTGCTCCAACGCAATAACAATCCTATGTCGCGACATAGAAAGCTTTGTCATGACACACCCTTCACTGACTGCCCAGTTTCATGACATAGAAAACCTATGTCGCAGCATAGGTGTTGCGACATTGAATTCCTGTGTCGCGACATTGACCTGCTGCCCCAATATATAGTTAGTAATTTAAGAATAACTTTTTCATGGAATGTTTAAATGACCTTATTTTTGACTATTGAAAAGATAACTTCAATCTCTACAATTTTTATGCTAACCAATCTTTCCAAATCAGCCCACAAACATGTTAAAAAGTTCTATAAATTTGACCCATTTCATTCATCTCGTTATTTCTCCTTTTTATGCTTATGTGCAAGTTATAATGAAATAAGCAAGAAAGTAGTTAAATGCAAGAAAGTAAAGTAATCATACATGAATAGCATACAATAGATTTTATAGTGGTACCTTCCCTACTCCACTCTTCCAAGAACACTCCTTTCTGTGCCTTGGGTTCCACTATCTCTCTAAAATGGAATTATACAAGTGCTCCTCCCACTCTTCTAGATTCTAGCTTTAGGGGGGCATAAACTTAGCAATTGATTATAAGAACAATGTCTCCAACAATCAATTCGCTCTTCTTGGTTGGTTTCTAACAACTCAAGAAATAAACAAATGAAAGAAAGAGAAAATTACACTTTAAACATGTTGCTTATTGAGCACTGGGGAAGAAGTGATTTGAGTAGCTCATTTTAGTATTGAGAATCTTCCCTTTGTGTTATAGAAAAAGGCCTTGAATGAATATTGTGAAGTTAAAAGCTCTCATGTGAGTTTGAAAAAGGTTTAAGCTCTTGCCCTTTGGTTGCTTGAGAATAAAAACATTAAAGCTCAAAAAGATCTTCAAAATGAATGCAACAATTGCTTAGAAACATCCTTCCATTTCCCCTTAAGTAGATCTTTCAAAAACATCACCATTGGAGTTGATTTGATAGAGCAACATTTGAATTTCTGACCATTTGGAGTCACCAAATAATATGGCAGGCATCTGGTCTAAGCAGCTATGCGCCAAGCAATATGGCATGCATCTAGGCCATGCGGCTACAGTTGATTTCTGGCTTTTCTTTCAAGTGCACCTTACTATCTCCTGGCAGGCGGTATGGCAGGCGGCTGCCATACCGACTGTGCTCCCAGGTGTTAGGCATAGGCGGCTGGGGACGTGATAGACGATTTGCTTTCTAGGCTTTGGTCTTGAGTCATCCGTCTATCTATTGGCAGGCGGTATGGCAGGTGGCTGCACTTGGCAAGTAGTATGGTAGGCTGTTGTACTAAGGGGCTATCATCCTCCACTTGAGTTTTTGCATGCTACTACTTTTTGAAACTTTGACATTTTTCATTAAAAGTTGAAATACTTTTGTCCACATATAATTTACGTAAGTTTAGAAAATGGATATAAAATTTGAATCACGTTTTTGTATTTAGACAAACTCTTTCAAGCTTACATTCTTTAGAATATAGAAATGAAACTCTGTGGCACATAATTTTATCTTAATAATTTAAATATAATTCAATGTAGCACAATATGATAAGCCAAGTTTATTGCAATATACATCATAGTAATTTTCTTCATTTTTTGAGAACTTGCAAATATTCTTGCATAATGATTACCCAATTAAAATACATACTCTTCAAGCATACTTGACTACATTTCAAGCATTCTAAATTATCAACATCATTAGCATATATCAAGTCTAAAATAAGTTTTATTGTAATCAAAATAATACACATATACTAACACAAAGCTCATAGTGTGTTTTCTTCAGAATAACTCTATTGGTAACTCTATTTAACACATGGCAAGCTATGTTAACTGCTTCTCCCTAAAATATCTTGGATAATTTACTTTCATTTAACATGGTTTATGTCATTTCTTGAATTTTCCTATTCTTCCTTTCAATAAATCCATTTTATTGTGGGGTTCAAGGGGCTGAGAAGCTATGGTAAATCCCTTTATCTTTAAAAAAATTAACAAACTTTCTATTTTTGAATTCACCACCATGGTCACTTTTTATTGATATAATTGACAATCGCTCCTCATTTTGAACAAGCTTTGTAAAGGTGGAAAACATAGAGAAAGCCTCATCTTTATGTCATCTTTATGTACTAATGAATGAATTTTATTCACTTATATTTCACATTATTCAGATTAATCTACTATTTATTCTTGATAATTTACAAGTTTTTCATTTGATTTTATGGCCTTTTTGTGGATTCTTTGATTAAAGGAATAATAGTCTAAACTAAGCATAAAAAAAGATGCAGCTCAAGGATGGAGAAGGAGTGCAAATGAGCAAGAAATAAGTCAGAGAAATATGGGGCCAAAGTGCCCACCTCGATCACATCAAGATGCACATCCAGCAACTTTTGAGGCCAAAACACCAATTTTGGGGCCGCAGCGCCAGTATCGTCTTGATTTTTGGCATGATTTCCTATTGGCTTTGTTTCTTGCTTTTTAAAGCAATGAGAGAGGGCTTGGAGGGATCTTCTTGCATTTGTATTTAGGTTTTTGTTAAGGATTCTGAGGGGTGGAGCCTTGGTGATTCTTATAGAGAAAGAGGAAGATTTTAAGTAAGCAAGAAGAAGAGGAGATTATGTTCTTAATTGTGATGATCTTGATGAAAGGAGTTATTTTGATTTCCATTATGAACTAAATCCCTCTTTCTAGGGTGATTATGTTACCCTATTTGATACTTTTTGTTATGTTGATTATTGGTTATTAATGACTATATGATCATATTTCATTCACTATTTTGTTTCTAATAATTGATTCATTTTATTGCTTGATCACCAATATTATGAGTTAGATTGATTATCTAAGCATGGTTAAGGTACACATCATATGCTAAGCGATGAACTCCCTTCAATGAAAATGTAGATGGTTAAGGTACACACCATATGCTAAACCATCCTATTTTGGTTCATTAAGTTCTTGGGCTTAATGGATTTTCACCTCAATTATGCTATGCACCATAGGTAACTGGAATGAGTGAAAATAGTTTATTTGAACCCAAACACCTAATGGTAATAATCATACTTTCGAAGGAATGAACCCAAGATAAGCATTGAATCTAACATTCCACTAGCAAAGTATGTCATTTAGTGGCGAAATCGGATCCCTAAACCTTTGCATCTTGTTATCTCTCCACATTGTTGATCATTATTGATTTTTACAATTTCATTCAATTTATGCAATTCCATTCAACATTATACCACATTCATTTGGCTCTAAATACATTTTTTTTAAGGATAGTGTAGTCTAGTAAATAAAACTAATTAAATTAGTTTTTTCATTTTCTGTGGTATTAACCCTTGCATTTTACACTATACTGCTATATGCCTGTACTTAGGAGGAATTATAATTTGAACCATCAAGTTTTTGGCAACATTTTCAAGGAATGATTCCAAATTGATTTGATTAAGTTAGTTACAATCATTCTTTTTATTTTTGTATCTAATTGTATATAATATTTTTAATTTTTTCTTTCTTTCTTTTGTAGTACTATGAATGAATGGAAGGAGTTCTCTGAATCCAATTATGTTTCCATTGAATGATCATAGTGATGAATAGAAATTGAGACAAAGAGTTTAAGTGAATGAGTAGAAATTCACATGGCTGACAACATGGAGAATCGAGTGGCTCAACAAGCTCAACAGCTAATGCTAGATTTTGCACACTGAACTATAGGTTTTTCACCTTCATGCATTGTATTGAATGATAATGCTAGGAATTATGAACTAAAGCATATACATTTTAACATGCTCCATCTTCTCATGGTATAGTTGTAAAAGATCCTCTAACATTTATGCATGACATTTATGCAACCATCAAAACTTTTCCATTGTAGGGGCTAACTAAAGATTAACTACACATGAGATGTTTTCTATACACTTTGAAAGATGCAGCAAAAGCATGGTTCATGATAGTAGCTCCTGGCTCATTAACAACATGGGAATCACTGTATAATAAATTCATTAGTAAATTCTATTGCCATGCTAAAACTGCAGAGTTGAGAAGTAAGATAGCTACTTTCTCTTAAATGGATAGTGAAGCATTCTATGAGGCATGGGAAAGATTTAAGGTTGTTAAACCATGTTAACAAGCTTGATTTTGATGATGAACATTCTTAACCAAGTATGTTTTGATGATGAGCGAAGACATGAGTGAAACATTAAGGTACTAACAATTTGTTCTCAAGTATGTTGTAGAAATATTAACTCACACTCAACTTGAGAATAACTTTTATGATGATAAAAGGACGACACAAAGTAAATGTTCTTTCAAAATTTAGTATATAAATTTTAGATATACTTAAATCAAGAAAACAGAAATTCTGAAGTATTGAAGACATGCTTTGGAGCTAATAGAAGCAACTTTAGAATCATTTTAACTTGTTTTGGAGCAAATTGGATTGCTTTGGAGATTTCTCAATGAACTTCTGAGAAAATAGTTAATGCTTCAGAAATGTCGTAGCCTGGCTCAAAGACATTTAGACAAGCTTCAAAGATTTAATAGTAAGCTTCAGAATAAATCAGTCAAGGCTTCGGACAAGTTTCTGAGTAAACACAACAAGTTTTAGAGCAAATTGGAAAGCATCAGAGTCTTCATAGGCATGCTTCGAAGTAAAATGGAAAGCTTTAGAATTGTTACAATGCATTTTAGAGTCGTTACAGAAAAGCTTCGGACAAGTTTCAAAGTATCAAGCATACCTCAGAGATGATTACAAAGCTTTAGAGAAAAACGCAAGACAAGCTTCGGAATCCTCACAACGAGTTTTGAAGCTGTCACAAGCACACTTCATATTTTTTTTTTGGCTTCAGAAGTGTTACAGTGTACTTTGGAGATAATCAAGAAAGCTTCAGAACTATTAAGATGCTTTGGAGTAAACAGATATGCTTCGAAGAACTTGGAGTCACAATGCAGAGTGAATTCAAGTATACTTCAGAGTAAATAGACATGCTTCAGAGATATCAAACAAAGCTTCGAATTACTTTTCTGAAAGCATTAAAAGTTAAAAAAATCTAAACTACTTTCTACAAAGAACTGTCATAACTAAGAAGGATTATAATCACTTTGGAGAATCTAAAAAAAACAAGTCAGATTATCCAAAATCAGTCAAGACACTATCTGTTTACTTGTGTTTTCGAAGTATCTAAAGAACCAACTTCAGAGCATTTGATATGAAAGTGAACTTTGGAAAAGTCAGTGATGAAGTTGTAGACTAATACCAGATTATAGCAAAGTTAGACATCAAACAAAAGATAAGGTAAAGAAAAACATTTTTGAACATTTGAATGCCTCCCAAAGTCAACAATGAAAAAATCTCTCTCAACCTACAAAAGAGAGATTCAGAAGCAAAAGAAAACAATTGATTGATTATCATTCGAATATTGCTGGTTACACAAAGAGCATTCAAAATCATCCTTCAAAAGTTTAACTTCAACTGATACTCTATCAGAGCTCTCAAAGTCTAATTCTCTTCTCAATCAAGGAGTTTGAATCTTTTGCTCTTATTGTTCATTTATTTACTTAGAATTCTGAATTTAAATACAAGTCAGCCTAAGTAAGAGGCATTAATCTGTACACTTCAATTTAGTGTTTGGCAACACAAGTAGAGTGCTTAGTGTTTATGTATTGAGATAAGAAAGTAGGGAACTTGCTGAAAGGATATAAGTTTGTTGGTGAGCTTTGGAAAACCAACAAATTGTGAAAGTTTTTGGTTAGCTAGGAAAACCAGTAAGTTGGTTGGTGAGTTTGTTGTAAAACCAATGTGTAATTTATCATGTTGAATAAGGTATTAGTGGAACCTGAGATCAGTAAAGGAGACTGACTTAGAGCTACCATTGTATAAGGGACCAACAAGTGGTAGCAAAGCAGGCTTCACTAGTTAAATTTTGATTACTAGTATATTAACTTGTGAAGAGATTCAATTGGTTGGTATGTTCCACAATATATCTACTAAAGGACAATCCACTTCAAGACTCCCTCTATTTGATGGAACCAATTACAGGTATTGGAAAATAAGAATGCAAAATTTTTTAATTGCCATAGATTACTAGTTGTGGCTTGTAGTGAAAAATGCAAAGAATTTTACCAACACTGAAGACAAATACACTACAAGGGATATACAAGCAGTAGAACATGATGCTAAGGCAAAGGCCTGCCTCTAGTGTGCTTTAACCTCTTCTGAGTTTGAAAAGATTTCTATATGTGATTCAGGTAAAGAAATCTAAGATAAACTCAAAGTAGCACATGAAGGTACAAACCAGGTTAAAGAGACTGAAATTAATCTTCTAGTGCAGGAATACGAAGCCTTCTCTATGAAGGAATTTGAAAACATTTCTAAAATGTTTAGAAGATTTCAGAAAATCACTAATAGCTTAAAGAACTTGGGAGAAAAATATGAAGAGACCAAGCTAGTAAAGAAAATCTTGAGATCTCTACCTAAACGCTGGATGCCTAAAGTAACTGCTATATAAGAAGCAAAAGATTTAACAAAGGTTACAGTAGAAGAACTAATGGGATCACTCATGATCCATGAAGTACAAATGAAGTAGAAAGCACCAGATGAAGTCAAAGGCAAGAAACAATAGCTTTAAATGCAAAATCAAAAAATAAAGAATCTTCAGAAGATGCCTCAACCTTTGAAGATGATGAGAATATGACAATGATAACCAGAAGATTCAAAAACATGTTCAAGAAGAAAAGATTTGGAAACAATTCCAAGAACTTCAAGAGTAAAGACAAGAAAAGGAAGTTCCAATTTGTTACAACTGCAACAAGCCTGGGCATATGAAATTTGATTGCCTAAAACTAGACAAAAATCAAGAAGACAAGAAGAAAAGGTATAACTCTTACTTTGACAAAAATAATGTTTTTAATAGTAGAAAATTTGGAAAGAAGAAGAAATCTATGATGCATGGAAAATGCTAAAAAATATGATGCAAGAAAGCTTGAGTGAAGAAGAAGAAGGAAATGAAGCTCAATTCAGCTCACTCAACTCCAAAGAAAAGGATCAAGAAGAACATCATACAGGAATAAGCTTCATGGCTATCCATAATGATGAAGTAAATTTGAAACCTGAAATTTCTAATATTGAAGAATTATTAGAAGAACTGTATTCAGATTTCAAAACACTAAAAGCTAAACACAAGAAAACTAAAAGAGAACTTGAAAGAACAATTAATGAATGCTCCAAATTAAAACAAGAAAATACATTACTCAAAACTGATCAAAATATTAATATAGAACTTTAGCAAATTAAAGCAGAAAATCATGCTCTTAAAAAAACCTTAACTACTCCTTATTCAAACTTAAAACAAAGAAAGATATAGGAACCCAAAGAAAGAAAAATCATAAAAGAAAATTAGAACCTAAATAAAATATGATTTGGATTCCTAAAATAGTTGCTAAAGTAGTAAATGCAATTATATATTCAGAAAATAGATTAGTAGCATCTAAAAAACAATGGATGTCAAAGTATTTTGCTACTAACCCACCTGGACCCATTCCTAAATAGGTACCAAAAATTATAGCTTAATTTCATTACTTCACTTGTGTTTGAGAGCCATGGAGAATAGCAAGTGGTACATTGATAGTGGTTGCTCAAGACACATGACAGGAGAAAGGGAGTCGTTCACAGAATTTAACGCTAAAAATGGAGGAACAATTATCTTTGGGAATAACAAAAAAGGTAGAGTGGTTGAAGTTGGTAAAATTTGCCAACCTCCCTCTATTACTATTACAATTTCAAATGTTTTATTAGTAGAAGGATTGAAACACAATCTTTAAATTGTAAGTCAATTCAGTGATAATGGTTACAAAATTGTGTTTGAATCTCATACTTGTTCAACATTAGATAGGTCAAATTCAGTTTAGTACTTGGAAAGAGACATGGAAATGTGTATTTGGTAGATTTATGTAATATCCAAGTCAAATGTCTTGTTGTTAATGAAAATGAACCCATGTTGTGGCATAGGAGACTGGGACATGCCAACAAGAATCTGATTGAAAAACTATATAATAAAGATCTAGTTGTTGGCTTACCAAAACTCAAATTTGACAATAAGTTATGTGATGCTTGCATGAAAGGCAAGCAAGCAAAAGACTCATTGAAATCAAACAAAGAAGTATACATAACCAAACCTCTTCAGTTGCTACATATGGATTTAGTTGGTCCAATAAGAATAAGAAGCCTTAGAGGGAAACTATGTCATTATAGATGACTTTAGTAGATTTACTGGGTAATGTTTCTAACATTCAAAGATGAAGCCTTTTCATTCTTTAAAGTATTTTCCAAACATGTATAGAATGAACAAAGCTCTCATATAGTTACCATAAGGAGTGATCATGGTGGAGAGTTTGAAAACCATAGATACACTAATTTCTATGAAAATAATGGAATTCTTCAAACTTTCTTGGCGCCAAGAACACCCAACAAAATGGAGTAGCAGAAACAAAAAAGTAGATCCTTGCAAGAGATGGCAAGAATAATGTTGAGTGAATACAATCATCCATAATATTTTTGGGATGAAGCAATAAACACAACATGTTATATTATTAACAAAATCCTTGCTAGATCCATACTCAACAAAACTCCATTTGAATTATACTATGACAAGAAACCAAATATTTCATATTTTCATGATTTTGGTTGTAAATGCTTTATTCTTAACAATGGAAAAGAAAATTGAGGCAAATTTGAAGACAAATTTGATGAAGGCATCTTCCTTGATTATTCTATTGTTAGTAAAGCATTTAGAGTCTACAATCTGAAAAGTAAGATTGTAAAGGAATCTATTCATATAAAATTTGATGAAAATACTAATTCCTCTAGGTGGACAAGTAATTTTGATGATGAGACAAGTTAACTAATAACTTTAGTTGAGAAAATAAAAATACAAGACAAAGAAGGGGAACCCTCTCAATCTTGAAAGATTGGCAGGTCATGCTTATTATTATTTTCTAGATGGCTTTTCAGTTATAATCAAGTTCCCATTGTCCTAAAAGATCAGAAGAAGACCACTTTCACCTACTCGTTTGGAACATTTGCATGTCGGAAGATGCCTTTCAGTTTGTGTGATGCCCCTTCAACTTTTCAAAGGTGTATGATATCCATCTTTTTTAACATAATTGAAAATTTTATTGAGGTATTCATGGATGATTTTTTTGTCTTTGGATATTCATTTGATGATTGTGTTAATAACTTAAAATTGGTGCTTAGAAGGTGTATTAAGATGAATTTGACACTAAGTTATGAGAATTGCCATTTAGTTAAGAAATTGTGCTGGAATATATTATTTTACGTAAAGGCACTGAGGTAGACAAGATAAAAATTGAGTTGATTTGCAAAGTTACCTCCCCCAAATTTAGTCAAGGGAGTTAGAAGTTTTCTTGATCATGCAAGCTTTTACAGACAGTTTAAAAAGGATTTCTCAAAATTTTCTAGACCGCTTTGTAACCCATTAGCTAAAGATGTAATTTTTTATTTTGATAAGGAATGCCTTGTTGCCTTCAACATGTCGAAAGAGAAATTGACATCGACTCCGATTTTAGCAGTTCCTAAATGGTCCATTCCATTTGAACTTATGTATGATGTATCAGATTTTGCTGTTGGTGTTGTCCTAGGACATATAGTAGAAAAATTACCTCATGTAATTTATTATGCAAGTAGAACTCTAAATGAAGCATAATTGAACTATTCCATCACTGAAAAAGAATTACTTGCAACTTTGTTTGCTCTAGAAAAATTTTGCTCTTACTTGATTGGCTTGAAGGTAATTGTTGATTTTGATCATGTTGTATTGAGATATTTGCTAACAAAAAAAATCCAGGGCCCAGGTTGATCAAGTGGATCTTATTGTTTCAAGAGTTCCACTTGACAATCAAGGACAAGAAGGGGTGTTAAAATGTCATACCTGATCATCTGTTCAGGTTAGCAGAAAGAACTAATTTCAAGCAAGAGAGAAGTAAGGAGAATATTCTTATTAATGAGATATTTTCGGATGAGTAATTATTTTTTTGAAGGGAAGTGAACCTTGGTATGCTAACATTGTCAATTACTTGGTTAAAGGAATTTTAATCCTCTATTGAATTCACAAGAAAGAAGGAAGTTGCTGTCAATGGTGAGACATTATTTCTGGGATGACCCAATCTTGCTCAAAATATGTCCAGATCAAATCATTAGGCATTATGTTCTGGAAAATGAGTAGCAAAGTATTTTGAGACAGTGCCATATATTTAGCTGTGGAGGGCATTTTGAAAGAAGAAAACTGCTCTCAAAATCTTTCAATCTGGATTTTACTGACCAACTATCATCAAGGACATTCATGTCTTTTGTGGAATGTTTAACAGGTGCCTGAGAATAGGGAACATTGGAAGGAGAGATGATATGTCACTTACAAGTACCTTATCATTGAACTTTTTGATGTATGGGGCATTGATTTCATGCGTCCATTCCCACTATCCAGCGGGAACTTGTACATTTTGCTTGCTATGGATTATGTGTCCAAGTGGATTGAAATTATGGCCAATAAAACTACTGATGCTAATGTTATTCTGAGATTTTTGAAAGATAGGATCTACTTTAGTTTTGGCACGAGAAGGGACATCATTAGTGTTAGAGGAACTCAATTTTGTAATAAGGTTTTTACAACTCTATTAAAAAACTATAACATCACATATCGAGTTGCAACATCTTATCATCCACAAACGTCAGAGCAAGTTGAAGTCAGCAAATAATAGATAAAACCAATTCTAGAAAGGATAGTGAACACTTTAAGAAAAGATGGGTCACTGTAGCCTGACAATGCAGGACCACTTTCAAAAGGCCAATCAAGTTGGAGCACAAGGCATACTAGGCTATAAAACATCTGAATTGTGATTTGGAAAAGGCAAGAGAGCAAAGAAAACTTCAATTTCATGAACTTGAGGAGCTGAGGAATGAAGCCTATGAGAATGCTAAGATTTAGAAGGAGCTAACCAAGAAATATCATAATGAATTTATTCATAAATGACACATTAAACTTGGAATGGAAGCTTTGGTCTATGACACATGTTTGCATTTGTTTCCAAGAAAGCCGCAATCACGGTGGGTCGGTCCATTCCTTGTCACATAGGTGTTTCCTCATGGAGCTATTGAACTACATAATTCAAAAGATTTGAGCAAGTTAAGGAATACAACAAGGATGACTTGCCAATGAAGTTGAATGAAGTGTCTAAATTTGAAAATTTATAAAACAAGGAGTTCATCTTGCCCAAACATTAAATAAAGAGCTTCTTGGGATGCAACCCAAGTTATTTATTTTTTATTTATTTTAAATTCTTAGATGTAGTGATGTTTTTGCATTGATGAAATATGCTAGTTATAGTAGTTGCATTAGTTTATGTAGATTGGGAGGATTTTTAGGTTATTAAATTACACCTTTACTTTTGTATTTGCACCACAAGTTCATTGGTTGTTTTATGTTTGACAAGCTAAGTACGTGAGTGGAGGATTTAGAAGCAAGATAAATAGAGACTTTAAGCAAAGAGATCATGATGGGAATGAAGGAGCATTGACAAAGCACAATTCAAGGCAAATATATTTGGTGTCGCGGCTCCCAATTTGGGGTTGCGGGTCCAAAATCATGCTTTGCAAAAACAAATGGGTAGCGAAATTTTGTGCCATGGCTCCCAAATCGGGGCTGCAGCTCCACTCATCCACTCACTTAAAACCCCTGTCTTCATTTGTGTTCCCCGTTTCTGAAGTCCAAAACTCCTCTCTCCACCCCCCAGGCCCTAGCTTTCTCTCCAAAATCTTCTTCTTCCCAACCATTCTCCTTTAACCTCCCTAAAACCCACAAGCTTATCTAACCATCTTCCTCTCTCACTAAACCCATTCACCTCATCACTCTCCTCATTCAAGCCATCTTCATCTTGCTTGTCTCTTCCAAGCTTTCCAATGTTGGCAATGAGAAGGAACTTGGGGAATCTGGTGAATCATTGCTTCTTGCTAAGTGTTATCACTTTCTTTATCTTTCCTTGATATTTGGCAGTGGTAATATGCAAATTTGGGGAGCATTTTGGGACAGTTTGGAGGAAATGAAAGGTGTATGATAGGTGTTTGTTGAAATCCCTGTGTGGAAAACATTGAAAGAGGAAGCTTCTTCCATTTGGGTGTGGATAACTTTTCTGGTGGTGTGTCCTTGTGTGATTGACTTCTATTGGTTTGTATAAAGAGCCTTTACCAAATTTGGGAAGAAACTCTTGAAATTTTCTGAAGTGGAATATGCTTGCAAGGTGTTTTTGAAAGTGCTTAAGCAAGAAATAACTTTGAGAGATTGGGGAGCAATTGTATTGTAACTTCCTTCCTTCTAAGTGGAGTGAAGTTGCATTGCTTTGGCTGAGAGACACCATTGGAACTTGGCATCATTGTGGAATCTATGGGTGCATTGCTTGAGTACATTGAGGGTACAATTTCATTATGCCTCCTAAGAAATCATTTGCTGGACCTTCTAAGAAAAGAAGAAGAACAACTTCTAAAGCACATGTTCAACTAACTTTCTTCAATGATGATGCAACTGAACTTTATAGAAATTCCCTTGTGAATCGGACATGCATTCCAAAAAGGGTATTTGCGGAGGCATACTATAACACCGAGGGGTGTTAATTTTGATAAACTGGCCCTAGGCTATGTAATACATTAAATTTATTATTAATATAATGAAAAAATTGAAGAAACAAGGTTTAAAATTGAAAAATTTTCATAAATTATCATTTAGGAATTTTGGAATAAAAGTTATGTTGTATGAGGGCCATTTTTGTGTATTTTTATGATGCATAAAAAGGGGTTATTTGTGATTAATTTTTGACATGGATAACAGACTAATTTGGAAAAGTGTTCAACATAATATTTATATATCTTGAAATTATCTTTCAAATTCAAAGATGATGTAATTCTGATATCATATGAGAAAGTTACGATCAATATACTGAAACTACTCCATATGGGTAAAAAGTATCAAGATTACCAAATTGGGTTACTTTATTTAGATTTTTGACATATATGTAAGCTTATTTAGAAAATGTGGTTAACATATTATAGATCTTGAAGTTATCTTTCCAACGCCTCAAAAGTTTCATTATTTGGACATTGTATGAGGAAGATATGGTTGAAACAGTGGAACTCGTTGGGCAGCAGAATTTGGGGCCGTGGCACCATATTTGTGGCCACGATGCCGAATGTTAAAAAGGCAACTTGGGCAGAAATTTTTGGGGCCGTGGCCCTAGATTTGGGTCCGCAGCGCCAATGTCAGCTGAATGGCTTTTAAGAGTTGTTTAGCCCATTTCTTTTTTTATTTTTTTTGGTTCTCTTCTTCCTCCTCTAGCTCCCACGCCCTAGCCATGAAAACCCATCCCCTTAACCACAATTTCTTAGTGATTTAGGCTAGAAAATCATTGAGATTATGTATATGGGTATGGATCCTAGCCTTTACACCCATTTTTTATCATTTTGGACTGAGAAAGAAAGGAAAATTTTGTTTGGCTAGGGTGGAGTGAGGATTCGGGCATATGGAGGTTGGATCTTCATTCAAAAGAGAAACGCATGTCCAAAATTGAAGGTAAATCCCACTTTCCCCATTTGACATTGAAATTTTCCTTTTTAGGGTTTTGGAATTTTGGAACTTTGGGGGTAAAATGGTGAATTTAACATGGAAATCATGAGAGAAATGATTTCATGGATTGATTATGGTGATTTGGGCATGAGAAATAATAAATATGGATTGTTAGGGTTTATGCCCAATTTGTGAATAGTAAATTTGGGGAAGACGAACGCTGATTTTGCCCCAATTTAGTATCTTATGAGTAATAATTATGGAAAAATGATTTATGCATGCCTAATGATGTTTTGGGGTTGTTTGAGTATGGAAAAATCATGATTTTGCATTAATCCTATTCCTGAACAGTAACCTTAGGGTTAAATTGGTACAAATTTGTGTAAATTGATAAAGGAATGTGATTAAATATTGGATTTGAATGGTTATGCCACGATTTAGAGTGGATTAAATATGATTATGTATTTGTTCCTAATGTGAACAATTAATGGTAAGTAGTAAATATGGGGGTTTTACGTAAAAACTTAATTATGCATGGTCTAATTGAGTTACAAGTATGGTGAGCATGTCAGTAAGGTAAAAATTAGATTAATAGTGCTATGATTCATTCTATATATGGTTGGGAATGAAAATCCCCTCATGTTGATAAGGAATTGTAAATAATTGATGCTTATAAGCTATTCAAAAAATGTGTTTATCAGCAATGAATCATTCCAGAGTAGTAAAGTGTATGAATATGATTAAGCAAAGGTTAAATGATGACAGGTGCTTATGACAATGATAAAGTACAGCTATACACTTGAAAGTTATATGAACCTCTTAAAAGCCAAGCACAGTTCATAGAAGTTGTAATTGATTACTTAATATACTTAAGTGAAATTGTCTCATAAAGGAGGGAATGATTGCTCTGTATAGGATAGTTTGAGAAGGATGAAAAGACATGAAACTTTAGGAGTGGATAAAAACTTGCTCAAGGCAAGTAGGTTATCTTTTGAATCTATTGTTGAAAAGGGAGAGGGGGTACCCTATTGATTATATTCAATTATTTACGAGCATAGGTTTATGAAAGGGGGATTGTGGAAATCCCATGAACGATGATTATATTAGTTGTATATTATTGAGACTAATGTTGTCTCAAATTCTCATTGTTATTTCTTAAGCTAAGTGGGAATAGACAATATCTCAATTATGTGAGGATGCATGTATTAATGGAATGGTAAGCACTCCATGGTATAAAAAATGACGATAAGATATGTGGATGCCAATAAGGCATTGATAAGTGGTGCCTGAATGGCATAGATACAATAATGCGGATGTGAGGAGTTCAGAGTGACTTAGAAGTGAAGGGTCTGAAAAGCATGATTGAGATATTGATTAAAATAAGATATTAAAGTGTATTTGTGTTGGAATGGCAATGTTTTGGTATGGATTGTGAGTAGTGCCAGAATGACACTATTGTGATATGGATTGCCTAGATGGCTTATGATACATTGATCATATGATTATGAACATGTTACTATTTTACTATTGTTTTATATTATGCCTACTTATTGAGTTTACTCAGACTCGAGCTTGTTTATTATATTTTTTTAGCTAATAAGTCTAGCAAGGGAGCTTGAAGACAATAATTTTAGTATGTTTGTATAAATTATAGATTGAAATTTCTTACGATGTATATGTATTTATTCAGAACTATACAAAAATAAGCAGGGATGTATTCTAGGTATGTATAATATTGTAAAATGATTGGAAGGTCATTAGGTACTTGTAAATGGATGTAAATTATTTTAGTTGTTTATTGCCATCATGGGGCTATGCAAATTCTAGGCTGTGGGTAAGTTGGCTGAGTACTGGGGGTATGTTAAGGTTTTGTTATTGTTATATGTAAATTTCATGTGATTCATACATGCATGTACGGTTTTATTTGCAAATAATTTAGGATAGACTCTACTAAAATTTTGGTAGAATTTTCCTTAGAAATAGGAAAATAGTGGGATTATGGGAAAACTTCCCTTAAAGAGAAAGGAAATGGTAGCATCCCACATCAGCCATGGGTGGAATGGTGAAAACACATAGGGTGGGGGTGCGGGGTATTATAGATGGTATGTGATAAGTTTGGGTTGAGTAGAGAGCCCAGAACTATGATGGTGAAGGTTTTTGGAAGAAATAGAAAATAACATGCCAGTATAAGTGGATGAACCCATGAGAACATGGAAACAGTTATAGAGTTTTAAGAGATGAATTAATGTTCTAGTGTGTCCAAGTCATAAGTAAGTTGATAAGATATGTATCATAGTAAAGGTGAATTACTATGCTATGTTGAAAGGATATGTTTTATCATGAATACTCATGTGTTAATAATGTGAATATATGCATTGGGATAGGACTACATACTGCATTGTCATGGAAATTGAAATGCTATGATTAGAGCATGATATTGTGAATTGATGTGTTAATGCTAGTATGATGCATGATATATGCAACATGGATTGTAAACACGTGTAAGATTGAATTAGAGATAGTATGATGAAAGCATGTAAATTTTAAATGTGTGGAATGGATAATATTTTCATGAGATAAGTTCCTCATATATTGAATTGATGATAAAGTGTAAATAATTTATGTGAAATTACATATGGTTGAATTTATTATAGTTGCTAATGAATGGTGTGAAATGAGCATGCTTTGATAGCATAGATATGATGTCCATTGGATATTATAAATATGCCTAAACTTGATGTAATAACGTCTGCCAATGAGTTGGTGGTAAGCTCGTAAAAACCACTAGTGTATAGTCAGTTCATGGTAAGCTCATGAAAACCACCAGTGTACATTGAGTTGGTGGTAAGCTCTTGAAAGCCACTACTACATATTGAGTTGGTGGTAAGCTCTTGAAAACCACCAGTTCATATTGAGTTGGTGGTAAGCTCATGAAAATAACCCATTTATAAATCACTGAGTTGATGGCCAGCTCATGAAAACCATCATTGTATAACTAATGAGTTGGTGGTTAACTCAGAAAAAAAATATCATGATTGTGTCTAAGGCAAAAGTACACCTAAGTCCCCCAGTAGATAGTGATGTCAAGACCTAAAATCTTTAAGCTTCAATGAAGGTAGGATGTCATAGGTAGTACTGATGATGCTATCATGAATCCAACACCTTTGTAGCCAGGGTAACAAGAATAACCAATCATACATTGTAAAAGGGAAAGGGTGACCTATGTGGCCTAATTTTATACGCCGGAATGGTGTGATGGCCCAAATGACTGGATTTAATATGCCTTGGAGGCATGGCCTGCATGGATAGAGATGATATGGAGGCCCTAATGGCCTAGGGCTTGGCTGTGATTCTTGGATAGCCCATATATGAGGTGAAACCCATGTAGGGTGAAGAACTGAATGGCCTGGGGCTTGGCTATGATACCTGGATAGCTCGGATATGAGGTGACACCCATGTAGGGTGGAGGCCTGGATGGCCCGGAATGGAGTGTGCCTAAATGTCTAAATAAGAGGGAATATGATAAATGAATGAAGAATAGAGAATGTAAAGTTAGTAAATTATAATTGGAAATTGATATTGATATGTGGTTGTGGATGCCTTGGTAATAAGATGAGATGCAATGAGGTTAATTATATTTATAATAAGAGATTGACGTGCCTTAGTAGTAAGCAGATTATAGTAAATTTTTGCAAGTTATATGGGCAAATATATCCCAATGGAAGGGACAGTATGAGTAGGCATAGGTACATCCTAGTATAAAGAGGTTGTATATCAACCTGGATTCAATTTATGCGAAGAAGATGAAGAATGGGCTTGGATAATTGTACCTTAAGTGCAAGGATGTGAAATGGTATATGAATTATGTTAAAATATGTGTATTATGAATATACACAATGTGTATTTATATTATTTAGTTGCAGGTGACTATGTGTGCCATAAAAGAACAAAGAAGAAGATGCTATGATAGGCAAAGGTAGTGAAAATTTGAAAAGGTTAAAGTAAAGACTTGTCTAAATGATTACTATGAATGGTATGTTAAGCTTAAGAATTTGAAGCTTTGGTGATGCTTGCTTGTTTAATATGTATATATTAGTTGGATAAGATGCCTAATAATAAGACAATTTAAAGAATTGTGAGCATTTATTTGAGCGAATGATGGAAAATGCACATGAGCATTAAGATATTGTACTAAATTTATGTGGATGAGAAAATTATCAGCTTTCATTGTAACGCCCCTCCTTCCTGGAGCGTTACTAGTGGTAAATTCAAAGGAAATTCTGACAGAGTCTCCCCTAATTTACCACCATTATCCTGTATACAACATACTAATCCACAAGAATTATAT
>JAYJMB010088502.1:4214-19335 GCA_036873735.1 Pouteria campechiana | reverse complement strand
CAACGACAGATGTATGATAATTAGCTGGTGCCCACAAGAGCAAGTGCTAGCCCACCCTTCCGTGGGTGTGTTTCTCAACCACTGCGGATGGAATTCGACGTTAGAGAGCATATACAGCGGAGTGCCAATGATCTGCTGGCCTTTCTTTGCTGAGCAGCCCACGAATTGCCGGTACATTTGCAATGAATGGCGAATTGGAGTTGAGATTGATGGCAATGTGAAAAGAGAGGAGGTGGAGAGAATTGTGAGGGAGATGATGGACGGTGAAGAAGGTAAGGAGATGAAGAAGAGAGCGATGATGTGGCAAAAGAGTGCAACTGAAGCTACAGAACCGGGAGGATCTTCTTCTGTTGATCTGGACAAAATGATCGGAGACATTCTTCAAGAAATCTCTCAAGGGTGATGATCCGTGCTACAAAGATGTGTATCAGAAAGTGGATTATGAAACACGATTTCACCTTGATCATTTGCATTGTGAGCCCACAGGACATTTATTCTCCACTGCTACGGTTAATTCATCTGGATTTTGATTTTGAGGACAATGTCAAGCACTTCCAATGTATGCAGTGTTCGGTTTTGGTTCTTTAGGGGTCATTCATGCTCTGGCAAGACTTGCACATGATCTACAGGCGCTCACAGAGCGTACACATGAGATATAAGCGATGACGAGCAAATGTACCTATATTGGTAAGTCCTGACACGTTTGTGTTATCCAAACCATTCAATGGAAATGTCTAAGAAGAATTAGAAGACCAATAAAACTAGCTAGAGGACCGATGCATGCTGTAATTTTTCCCAAACAGAGACAAAGCCTTAATTAAAGCCTCTAAATTCACATTGCAGCCTCAATAATATTGGATCGACCCGAAAGCATTTTTCCCCCTAATGTCCTTGGGTAATTTGCATCAGTGCCCGTGATGTTTGCTAATATGGCATTTTTAGATTTCTAATTTTGAAATTTGCATTCATATCCTTTAGGTACAAGCGTTCATCCGAAACTCCAGTTAAATTTTGACACCTCAAAGATTAAAGAAAACAAAAAAATCCTACAAACTCATACTATACTATTCACTCATGATTATATTCAACAATGCAAAATTTGCGCCATCCGCACCTTCTACTGAAATTATAGCTAGTGATAATATACTTAAAATTGAATTTTTATTTTAGCTGATTAATTTGCGATTTGGTCTAATCATGATTTTTTGTTCTCTATCAAAATCTAACTGTGGTTTTTTAATGGACACTAATTGTGGAGCAATTTTGAAATATGGTAACAAATCCTAAAGCGATGGATGCAAATCTGAAAATTAAAAGGGTAAATATGCGACATTAACAAACTGCGAGGGTACGTGTACAAAATACCCATGTATCTGTCGGCTTGACATCAAATGGGCATAGTGAAAGATGTGTACAGAGCATCCTGACGCAGATTCCAATCACATGAGTTGGGCCCTCAAAATTAGTACTGCCAGCTGCCCCAAATAAAAGTCATCGGCCCACACCCCACTATAATGAATACTAATCGGTGTGGTGTCTATATCGTATATGTACATGAATCCAGATTAGCTACGTATTCGTAGCACCAATATTTTTTCTTGGATTGCAAAAAATATACATTAAGAAATGATAACATGGCCGCAAATGAAGCGAAAATGCTTCATTTTAGGCTTAAACTAATAATTTTTTAAAATATAATTCGTTAATCATCTTTAATATTATGTGTAGCTAAGATTTTTCTCTCATCTTGAAAGGCTTTTCAAATAAATTTTTCTGTTTGTGTAATTGTATATTGCCGTTCTAATTGAACTGTCTGTTGATCCGTTGATGTCTGTGACTGCCCATATAATAAAGACGACTTGACAGTAACCTTAATGGAAGTATTAAAATGTTGGGTTTTCCTGGATGGTAATTGCGATGACACCAAGCCATTCGGATGAAAAACACGGAAGGTATAAATTGAAAGTGACATCTCATAAGGAATGCGTTGGTGTGGCAAAGGGCTCCACTGAAGGCTTGCGTATCTGAGCAAATACATCTCCATGACACAACACAGCAGTTAACATGGTATAGCTTTGCAATCTATTCCACAGAGTAAAAGAGTAATTCACTACAGTAACGAAACAATTATACATTTTTCTCTCCGAGACTCTTTCGCACACCTTTCTTTTTCTGTCCCCGAGTGTTTAATCCTAGAGAGCACCAGTATTTATAATCATGTAGAGTTGGCACTCCCAAACATGTATAACACGTGCAGGCATAGTGGGCTTAGACACATAGCCAACATTGTGCATGATTGCTTTGTTTTTACTTTTTATGTGATGTTTTAGGGAACTCTAACACATATCCAGCTGGCATCGTGCCATGTCAGATCTCTACTTTGATAAGATATCTTTTCCAGTTACTACGCAGTCCCATGAGACCAAGACTCAGGATACATATCCTTCTAGAATCCTTCTCTAAGTAAGAATCTCCGTCCCACTTGTGTATAGGCTACGTACGTGTTAGGAAACTTTAGTATAGATATCCCAATTCCAGCTGGTACCAAGTCATGTTGGATCCTAACTCTAATGGGATACTTTTTCAACTACTATGTATCCTATGAGACCAGGACATAGGATGCGCATCCTTCCGGAATCCTTCTCTAGATGAGAATCCTCATCCCACTTATGTATAAGCTACATATGTATCCCAGCTACACACCCGCACTCAACTATAAATACACCCATGTATGTACTTCGAAAACACAAGCTCTTGCTACTATCCCATCAATTCTAAAAGAGTCTTGTTTACCGACTTGATCGTTGGAGTGTTCATACTGGGAATACCCCCAGCGTCCTCTGACTATTGTTTTAATCTTACAAGATTTTAGACGAGATCTTCTCAAAAGCTACTTCAACATTCCGTTGAGGGGATGACCCAAACATTGACGCTGTTTGTGAGAATATTTTCTAATAAGTCTGAAGATGTTAGACGATATTTAAGGCAATACAAACACTCCCTTGCTCCTTGCTACAATCAATAACATGCCATCCACGTCCAATCAAAATGATGGTTCAACGTCACTCGGGGACTTGGTAAGCCAATCTGGTCCAACCAGTCAATAGGTTATGCAGCAAATGATGCAAGGTATAGTGCAACAGATAATTCAACAATTCATATAGCAACAAGGCAACCTTACAGGCGGAACACCCCCCCCCCCCCCCCCCCCCCCCCGCCATCCATCTTGCCCTTAAGTGGATTCAGTTGAAAGTTGATCTGGAAACTAGGCAGGAATAGGTGTAGCAAATGGCGACCCCTAAGATCATTCATACTGTAGGGGGATCTGTAGAACAAGATGCAGGTGACTGCCCAGTCAGTGCAGTCAATGGCATCCTAGAACCAGCGCAAAGACAAGAAACCTACACCTAAGAAAGGGAAGCTTTGTCTCACCCAGAGAGAAAGAAGCTCCTAGAGAACCACACAACAAGGTGCGAAAGGAGGAATACTCGGCGGAGAAGCAACCAATTTCGAAGGGATTCAAAATACCATTGTTAGAAGCTTACGATGGCACCATGGATCCGGACGATCGTCTTGCCAGGTACGATGGACAAATGACCCTAGTATGAGTTTTGGATGCTATAAAGTGTCGCGCCTTCCCTTGACACTCAAGGAAGTGACATTATCGTGGTACTAGATGTTGGCCCCATAATCTATTCACTCTTTCGATGATCTAGAAGAGTGATTCCGGAAGTGCTTCATTGCCCAACGCAGGCAGAGGAGGATAGTAGGGTCATACTGTCAGTGAAATAGAGAGAATGAGACCCTTCATGAGTATGTCAACAGGTTCAACACTCTCTTGATATAGAGAGGCTGAATCATAATGTAGTCATGGCAGCGCTCCAGGATGGTATCGCAAATACCAACATGAGCTACCAGCTACGCTTGTGGGCCCTCAAAGACTATTCAGAACTTTCGGAGGCCATAAACCAACACATTGAAGTGGACAAAAGCACCAGGAGGAGATAGAGTAAACTCGGTTGGACAAAGCTCCAAATGGGAAAGGGAGGAAGAAGATTACTCTATAATCTTTTCTGAGGAAGACAAGGTGAGCAGATCCGGGGGACTAGATGACGCGGTATTCATTGCAGTAGCAATATTAAATTTTCAGGAAAAAAGGATCATTATGAATAGTGGCTCATTTGCAAACATGCTATTCTATCATTGTTTCAAAAAGATGCAGATTGGCAAAAAGGCGCTACGAGTAGCAGAAGGGCGATTAATAGGTTTTACTAAAAATAGAGTATTTCAAGAAGGCATATCACTCTCCCCTTCACGATTGGAGACAGCTCTGAAAGGATGACTACACCCCTAGATTTCATGGTAGTGAACATACCATCAGCATATAACGTCATTCCATGATGTTCGGGCCTCAATAAAATAAAGGTAGTAGTATGTACATACCATCTGGCTGTTAAATTCTCTGGATTTGGCAGAATAGGTATGGCTAGGGGAGAATAAAAAATTGCCTAAGAATGTTATGAAATATTAATGAAGGAGAAAGTGCCAAGAAATATGTAGATCAATACCATGGATACCAGATATAAACAATAAATCACTAGAAGTGAGCCAATAAAACCATTGGAAATGGTTCCGTTAGTCCTCGGCTCCATTGAAAGAACCATCTAGATCGGCTCTGCACTAGATGCCTTGCTCTGTCAAAAGTTGGTAAACCTACTGACATCAGCACAAGTCTGATCAAGAGAAGACAACCTTCATCACTGACATCGGCACGTTCTACTATAGAATAATGTCATTCGGGTTAAAAAAATATCGGAGCCACTTATCAAAGAATGGTGGACAACCTATTCAAACAACAAATTGGCAAGAACATGGAGGCATACATCGATGATATGGTAATGAAAGGTAGGACTTGGAATCACCATATCTAAGACCTAGAAGAAATATTTCAAATACTCAAGAACTACAAGATGAAATTGAACCACCAGAAGTACATTTTTGGTATTGCATCAGGAAAAATACTAGGATTCTTGATTTCACAGAGAGGCATCGAGGCAAATCCTAAGAAAATGCAAGCCATCCGAGATATGACGATGCCCAGCAGTAACAAAGAGCTCTAGTGTTTGACAGGAAGATAAGAGACACTTAACAGGTTCTTATCCAAATTTGCAGAAAAAAGCCTCCCTTTCTTCAAAGCGCATCAAAAGGAAGCATCAACAACTATTTGGGTTAACTGTCTCGAGGAAATATTGTAACTATGGAAAAAGGTAGGAATGAAATTACCATAATCTAGGAGGAATCCTGCCCTAAGGGAACCTTAGGAAATGGGAATGAGGCCTTCCCGGCAATGCTAGGGAAGATAAGTCAACTCTGGAAACACCTAACTCATCCCTATAGGCAACAGGTAGAGTCGGAATGCCTCCACGATGTTATAAGAGAGACAAGAGTGGGACCTCTCACCTACCATTTGGGGGAAAATGAGGAAGTTGATTTAACGATGAGAAAAAAATTCTAAGGGAAAGACGCTACCAGAGGAGAAGATGAAAGAGTAGTGACACAGGAGAAGACGAAAAAGTAGTGCCAAAGAAGAAGTCAAAAGTGTAAAACCAAAGGAGAACAAGATAGCGAAGGAAATGGTCTCCTACCTTCATAGTGGTACTTTATAGATGCCTTCTCCTAAAACCACTTAGGGTTCTGTGCAAATAGGATGATTGCCAGCCTGGGACTTCATTAAAACCAAAAATCGGCATCGCATTCCTATCCCATCACATATAAGTTGTGTACACGTGGACAAACGAAGGTATCTAAGAGTCAAGCCCATACCAATAAAGCTGTCATGAAATGACCACTGACAGAATGCAAACATGTAGAAAAGGCACAAAAGGACACTTGGTGGTCAGGCTTCCGGATCCCCCATAGTGTTCCAGTCGACGAAATTTAGCCAAAGGTGTACGGATCCCCAGAGCCTTCCAATCGATGGGACCGAGCCAAAGGAGTATGGACCCCCCAAAGCGTTCCAGTCGACGAAACTGATCCAAAGGTGTATGGATCCCCATCGCATTCCGGTCAGCGGAATCGGTCCAAGGGCTCTCAAATCCCTTAGAATGAAACTGAGCCAAAGGTGTACGAATCTCCCAAAGTTTTCTAGTCGATGGGACCTATCTGAGGACTTCTGGATCTCTCAGAGCAGAATTGGTCCTCAAGCTTTCGGATCCTACAAAGTGTTCCAATTGATGTATTCCGCAAGGAAGCGAGTGTGGTTTGCAGAAGTGTACATAAACACTAGAGAATAGAGCCACGTCAAAAGTGTGAATGGAAAAATCAAGCGACTGAGAAGACAGGCTTCGCCAACGTCTCTCCAAGGGGGGGACTGGTGTTAAGAAAGTCAAATACAGATCAAGCTGGCACTGCGCCACATCAGATCACTACTTTAATGGGATATCTTTTCCAACTACTATGCAATACTATGAGACCAGGACTTAGGATACGTATCCTTATGGAATCCTTCTCTAAACGAGAATCCTCGTCATACTTGCATATAGGGTATATACGCATCTCGGCTATACACGCATGTTCAACTATAAATATACCCATGTATGTACCTCAAAAATACACACTCTTACTACTATCCCATCATCCCTAAAAGAGTTTCGTTTACTAACTTGAGCATCAGAGTATTCATACTGAAAATACCTCCATCGTCCTCTGACCTTTATTTTAATCTTGTAGGATTGTAGACAATATCTTCTCAAAAGCCACATCAATATTCCATTTGGGGACAACCCAAACATGATGTTAGTTATATGCATGTATAAAGCGTTTCGAGGTATTTATTTTTAACGGACAATATGTAGTCCTCGTGAATAATCTCTTGAAGATTTTTTAAATACGTGCTGGCTAACAGTCGGAATTAGAACGGAACATGGAAGAGAATTCATTCACTATTTCGTCTATTATATATTTAAAGGCTACTCAATAATATCAAGAGAAAAATGTCAGGTGGGAATTGCCTATCGGGGTAAGCTTGCGCATCATTTTTCTTATTGAATTGATGAGGAAAATGTGTAGCTGGGCACGCAAGCAGATTGATTCAACAAAGACAATTGCCAAAGCTAATCTAAGACAGCACAAGCGCTCAGTTGCATGTGGTCAACTTATCCGGTGGGACTGACAACATATATACCACAAAAAAGGGTTGATAAGTTAACACTGGCTGTTGGCTCACTAGATGGACTATAACATAGAATCTCCGCTACTAAACTTACAGCACCATGCAATTTGATGCCCCAAATCCTACTATGGATCGGCAATGGAACAATGGAACAATGCATTCACATATGTGTGTCTGTGTCTGTGTCTGTGTCTGTGTCTGTGTGTTAAAACTTCAACAGCTTGTGTTTCATGAAGACCACTTACTATGACTTTAATAGTTAGATGGCATAAACGCCTGCTACATCTGTAATTTGGTTAGTCATCAACATATATGCATGCAATAAAGGTCTTCAATGGACCATGATAAAAAATAATGCCCCAATAATCTGCATTCAGCTGATTGGCGTGCTTGATGTATTTGATTGAACTTCTTATATATATATATATATATATATATATATATATATATGTTTTACAGGCAGGAAATACTGACATTGGCCCTCTCTTGACAATCCCATGTTAGTTCATCATCTTACGGCAAAGCACCTCAGTGACTACTTTCTCCAGGTTGTTGTAGGAAGATCCACCTGGTTTTGTAGCCTTTTCAGCCAACCCCTTCAATTGCATTGCTTTCTTTTTCATCTCTCTTCCTTTCTCTCCTTCCATGAGTTCTCTCACAAGTCCCTTCACTTCATCTCTTTTAACATCATTGTCGATCTCCATTCCGATGCCCCATTTGTTGCAAGAGTACCAACAGTTGGTCTGCTGCTCAGCAAAGAAGGGCCAACAGATCAGTGGCACTCCATTGCATATGCTCTCCAACGTAGAATTCCATCCTGAATGCGTCAAAAACCCTCCAATCGAAGAGTGAGCCAGCACTTCCTCTTGGGGGCACCAAGCAGCCATTCGACCCCTCTCCTTTGTTGCATCGAGAAACTCCGGTGGTAGCATTGCCGATTCACCCATCACAACATCTGGTCGAATGATCCACAGGAACTGAAGGTTGCTATTTGCTATCCCCCATGCAAACTCTTCAAGCTGCTTACCTGTCATTACAGTTATGCTCCCAAAATTCACATACACGACTGACCTTGGCTCTTTTGTGTCCAACCAATCTAGACACCCTCTATCTTCTTTCCATAACCCCGAACCAAAAGACTTCGTCTGGCTTTCTGGTAACTGGTTACATAGCAAAGATAAGGGACCAACGGCGTAAATATTAGGAATTAAGGCTTTGAAATCATCAAGCACCTCAGATTCCATATCATCGAAAGTGTTCAAAATGACTGCCGTCGCCTTTGGAGCTCTCTCTGCGTGGTGAATCTTGAAATTGAGCATGATGTCGTAAGGATCCGTCGTTCGAACGAAACTTGGGAAATCCCTTAGACGAATCCCTCTCATCCCAGGCACCCAATCGATGGGCAAGTCCAGATATCCATTCTTCAAATAGCTCTCGTCTGCACATCATGAGCAAGGTTAACAAGAAAACATCTTAAAAATTTGAAATATCATAGGAGTTTTCTTTTTATGCAGGATCTCCATCCCACCACTAGTGAATCGTGCCAATGTGAGGATGAGTAGATGGCAGTTGAAAAAAGCCCTGCTTCTCTAAGCTTCGTTTAAGTGGTATGATGGAAGACTCAATTATGCAATATCATGATGTTGTTTCTACTCCATTCTGCAAAGCTATTTGTAAATCATGCATATAAGACAGCAGCGACCATTTTCCTTGTAGACAGACTTTGAAGGCTGGAATCATTACCTTTGAGAGGCACTATACCCCTTTCGACGAGGCCGCGATAGTGGCAATACCCCAAGAAACCGCAAGCACTAGGCGTCCAGAAAGAGACAACAGGTATGCCGAGCTCCTCAGCTACAGGCAGAGAGAAGCTCATGATGCCGTCAGAGATTATGCAACTCACCTTGGGCAGGTTGGTGGTTTCATTAAGCTTTGTAACCAGGTTGCGAAATGGTACCAGACAGTTCTTCCTGGTGGAATCAGAGAGAGTTGGGATGTCTTGGGTGGCATCGCGATCGGACGGTGGGAGACCATCGGTTATGGTCTTGAACTGGAAGTCGTCCAATCTTTCAAAAGATCCTGGGCCTCTGGACCTCAATAGACGGTTCTGATTGAATTCAGTGTTCACATATGTGATGTAGAAACCCTTGGAGTGGAGGAGGTTGGCTAGCTGTAACAGGGGATGGATATGGCCCTGTGCTGGGTATGGTAAGAGAACTGCATGTGGCTTCTCCATGCCCATTGAACTCGTCTCTCTCTTTCTCTGTCAATCTATCTATGCATGTGATCCTCTCTCTCTATCTACCTATATAGGCATGGTATCCTCTGTTTCAAAACACTCGAGCTCATGTCAAATTCCAACTTTGTTGGATATGCAACACAGCCGGATAATTTAGATCATGCATCAAGGCTATTAACTTGAGGCGCAATGCATGTGGGGAGGCACTCGCATTGAAAAAGCGAGTTTTCTTGATCAGATGATCTAAACGGTCAGATGAGTGCTAGTATCTAAGATTTCATACCCAAGATTGAAATGCATGAATGGCAGAAACTAAAGGATCGATGGTGGGTATTCTTAACCGTGAATAGATTGGTTGACAGAGAGCCCCGTGTACCATCGTATGGGCCAGGAAAAAACAAAAATCTCATTGAAATCATTTTGGGATTTTGTATAATCTAACTGATTAAATATGTTTTACGTAACTATATAAATGGAAACAAAATTTCGAATCAAGTAAAAGGGGTTGTATAATGAATTTTACTCATAAACCATCAATTTATACTTTTTATATAAACCCATGATCGTTCTACTTAAGTAATTTTTGAAATTTAAAGAATAAATTAATTTAAAGTTTTTTTCAAATAAAAGACTTTATTCTAAAATTCGACAATTTGATGAATTGATAGATTCCGCAATGAGGGAGCAGCATGTGACACAGGTGTCGTCTGCTGCAGGGTTGCGGTGCACGCGGATGATATTTCGATCCAAAACCCCACCCATGTGATGAATTGATAGATTCCCCGCCAAAGTGCACGTGTCTCATGATATGCCAATCCAGAATGTTCGGCTGCGAGTGCTGACCGACCAGGGATGAGCCTCTAATACTGTTCAACAGCGCATACATATGAGCAGGTTTTGTGTCTACAACAGTCTTTCCTCCTCTCAGAATTCTACTATGCACAATTTCTCGATGACATGGTCCCCGTCCTTGCCCCGCCTTTAATTCCTGTGTTTGCGTCGTATGTATCGGTTGATTAAATGTTAGACACAGTCCACCTGACAACAAAGAAAAGGAACAGAAATTTATTTCCCTCCCTTTTTTACAGTTTTATCTTCTTTAATATCTTTAATTTTTTCTATTTTTATTATCTATTTGTTAATTCGAAAATGTTTTCTATTTTTTATCATTATTTACTTCATTTTCTCTACTTTGTGAGAATATTTTCTTCCTTTTTCTCTCTTTTTTTCTTTTTTTCTCACCTCTTTAACTACTTTCCAGGAAGACCCATAAAGGAATAAGGTGCCCCACACGCAAGTGCTCCATTGATTACGCGTGGTGGTAAGGTAGTGGCGAATCTAGCAATGGGTCGGGCTCACTCCTGCAAAATAAAAGCTTTGAATAGACCCGTGTACTAGATCGGATCCGGCCCAACCAGTTCAACTGCTAACCCGCCATGTACCTGGTGCGATTCACCCCCGCTGGCCGTTCAGTTGTCAAGCTTCACATCGCAATTATGCATCGAGATGACATATGGGAAAAATGCAAATACAACTAGTATCCGTCCGAACAGAAATCATTCCGACTTTCAAGATGACATTTTTACAAATGTAATTGAAGGTACATTATAAAAATATGCATATTCATATGTAAATAATTTTAATTAATATTTAAAGATTCATTAATTTAAATCATATTTTATAAAACTAAGAGAAAATTATATTTGATTTAAAATAATAGTAATAAATCATTGTATTATAATTATAAAAGAGAAGTAATATCATGTTTCAATTCGGTTCAAACAAATGATTAAACCGATTCGAACCAAATTAGAAGATTGACCGATTATCCGTTCAGTTATGATAATATTGGAATTGACAAATAGTTTAAACTTCTGGCCGTGGGTTGAGCCGTCCCATGTTTTAATTCATGGTTTTAGAACTTGCAAGTTCTTAAATGGCCTATATGATTCATGGGGCTTGCGATTAACAACGTCGTACTCTGGGAGAGGGACTGAATTTTCTAGCATTTACGACCTAGAGATAGGGTCGCCTATCAGGCCAATACAAACCATACCACATTAATCATGCATCTTTATCTTATTAAATTGACAAGTGAAATCTGCAACGCCAAGCATGGAAATGTGAAATACAAATGCAACAAGTCACGCCTAAGGATTGATCGAGGAGGAAACGCGTCGCAGAGCTCGCTCTTTACGCTCCTGTCTACCATTAATGTTTAGGACAACTTGCGGAAGTTGACCTCAAAGTTACATCTGATTCCCTTATAAAAACATGAAATCGTACTTGAAAAATATGCGATACAATTTTGTTAAAAGTCGGAGCACGGATGCAAATTGCTCTAACATTCTCAAATTCATGCATCTAATAGAAAGCACGACAAGACACATGGGTAGATTGGCTGAGAGGACAGAGGTGGATCAGGGCCATACACGTTGTTGAGGCTACGAAGCAGGATGCAGTTAACTTATCAAGCATAACAGAGACCAACAAAATCACCATAAGAAGATAAGATGACAGACTCATGAATCTGCATTGAAAGTTCAAAGTGGGTACCAACGAGCGACGTGTAGCTCCCACTTCCGATCTGCTCTGCTCAATTCACCGCAGGGCGAAGCAAGCCTTGGACTAGTTTCTCGATGTTGGCGTAGGAAGATCCACCAGGCTTGGTAGCATTTTCAGCACATTCCCTCAGCTCCCTGGCTTTCTTCCTCGTCTCTTTTCCTCTTTCTCCTTCCACCATTTCTCTCACCACCCTGTCCACCTCATCCCTTCTAACGCCCATGTCCATCTCCATTCCACCCAATGTGTGCACGCGTACGGGCAGTTGGTGGGTTGGTCCGCGAAGAACAGCCAACGTATCACAGGCACGCCCCCGGCAAACAGCCTCCACCATCGAGTTCCTACCACAGCGCGTCAAGAACTCTCCAATTGAACCGGGAACCGGTCTGCACCGGTCCGGTTGTGCCTGGGTTACGATTTTTGAATAAGAAATTATTCAAATAAGACTTATATATGGGCCACATCAAATAAAAACACGGAGTTCCATGTTTCTCCTGTTAAAATAATTTTGGAAGCATATGTTAGCATATGTCGTTATATATATATGTATGTATATATATGTATATATATATTACCAGATTACCAGATTAACTAATAATAAAATTTTCTTACCTTTAACAGTAGTTCTATTATCTTTTAAGAGAAATATTTAATTTTTACATTTTTATCTGGTATAACACATATAAGTGTCTGATTTAAATTATTTTTCATATGAAAAATGTAAATTATATTTAAAATATTTTATAGACCTACATTCGATGTCGATCTCACCTTAGCCTGTACGTCACAAAAGGGCACTCTTACTGAGGATCCCCATATTTCAGCCTTAGGCAAAGTGGGACCAACTATTTATATTACACTTATTCAATTATATAGAACATTTAAAATATGATCATTTAAATTTATGTAAAAGATCATTTAAATCGGACATTTAAGTGGGCCGCACCCACTAAATTATGGAAAATGAGGTTTTCATCATTGAAATCATCCTGAGTGGGCGGGCAGGCGGGCTGGGCCTGTCTATTATTGGGGCTAATTATTGAACTGAATCATCTTTGTCTGATACGACATGGACAAGCTCATCTTGAGAAATGTGTACCCTGTTGTCAGCCATGGACCCCACTCGACTATGGAACTCTATCGTCATCAATATTTATTTATTCATTATTGTGGTGCGTTTGATAATAATCATATTCATTTCCCTCGTGGTGCATTTAAAAATAGGAAAAACATGTAGGAAAGAATGAAATATTATGAAGTGAGTGAGAAGGAGTTATGTGATGTAATTGAGGATAATAATTAAAAATAAATTGAATAAAAATGAATAGATAAGTTTTTATATGAAAAAAAATAAAATAGATATTAAAAATATAAAATAAGTGTTGCTAAGTAATTAAAATGTTAAATCGCATCAAAAGGTATATAAACATAAGTAAAAAGATAGAGTTAATAACCTTTTTAGATTGAAAGATAGAAGAAATAATGAATTTGATGCTTATCAAGGTGATATAAAAACCTCTTAATAACAATCACCTTTCACCTAAAGTTTGTTAGAAAATTGTAGGATAACTCATTTTGCTGTGTATAAAAATTTTATTATCAATTTATATAAGAGAAGCCTCTCATACAAGTGAATTTGTGAAACGATTTTGCTTGAGTCTATTTTGATTTTTATATAAAATTTAACCAATCGTCTAACATGGGCGATGGCAATTATAAAATTATATTTGTATTTATCCTCCTTATCTTTTTTTTTTTTTGCATATTCTCACTCATAACTTTTTAAATTGCTTAACTATGAAAATATTTTGTAAAATGATCCCTTTCATATTCTCTTAAGTAAAAATTATCATTTTACCCATTATGTAATACATTTTCAAAATAAAAAATATTAAGAGTTGGATCCACTAAGCTAAGTCTAATTCACTAGTTATCAAGATCATGTCAAGCATGATTCAATGATACCCTTTAGTTGCCTTTATTACATTAAGGTAGGTTATAAAGTTTAAAATTTGATCATTTAAGGATAATATTAAGGAACTCTAACACAGATACCCAATTATTCAACTGGCACCGCACCACATCAGATCCCTACTTTGATAGGATACCTATTCCAAACATTGTGCAATCTTATGAAGCCGGGACTCAAGATTCGTATCCCTCTGGACTCCTCCTCCAAGCGAGAATTCTCATCCCACCTGCATACAACCTGCATACACCTCCTGGTTACGCATTAATACTCAACTATAAATACACGCAGGTATGTGCTTCAAAACACAAGTTCTTGCTACTATCTTATTATCTTTAAAAAAGTCTTTTTACTAACTTGAGCGTCTGAGTGTTCACACCAGGAACACCCCCAGCGTCCTCTGACCTTTTGTTCTAGTCTTACAAGATTCTAGGTAAGATCTTCTCAAGAATCACATCAGCATTTCATTTTGGGACAATCCAAACATTAGCGCCATCTGTGGAAATATTTTCAAATAAGCCAGAAGATGTTAGACGATATTCAAGGCAACACAGACACTCCCTCACTCTTTGTTGCCATCAACAATATGCCTTCTTCTTCTAACCAAAACGGTGGTACTACATCACATGGAGACTTATTGGGTTGACCTTGTCCGGCAAGTCAACAGATGATATAGCAGATGATCCTAGGTATGATGCAAGAGATGATACAACAATTTATACAATGATAAGGCAACCTTGCGGGTGAAATTCCTCCTCAGTCATCCCGCCCTTAGGCGAATCTGGTCGAGAATGGATCCAGCCACCATGTGGTAGAAGGTCCCACACCAACTACTCCGGTTCTTGGATTGCAACTTGTCAAATTTCCCCCCATGGCACAACTACTAACTCCCATGATCATTCATGCTCCAGGGGGGCTAGTGAAGCAAGACGCGGGCGACTGCCAAGTCAAGGCAGTCAACAGCACCTCAGAGCTAGTCCAAAGACAAGAGACCTACACTTAAGAAAGGGAGGCTTCATTTCACCCTAAGTTGAAGAAGCTCCCTAAGAACCGCACAATGAGGTACAAAAGAAGGAGTACTCAGATACATACGAAGAAGCAATACATGAATCGTTCCCCTTACATCTAAGAGATCCTAGAAGAATCAGTTCTGAAGAGATTCAAAATGCCATCATTAAAA
>JAYJMB010088501.1:0-19336 GCA_036873735.1 Pouteria campechiana | reverse complement strand
ACGAGTGAATGAAATCCACTCATCAGTAAATAGTAAAGTCAATCCTTAGTGAAATATTTCAAACAGAATGGAAAGGCTCTCAGTTTTATCTGCTCTTCAGTCACCCCTATTAGTTTCATACTCATACACACCACATAAAACTCCTTTAAATGCTTGTGTGGATCTTCACCTGCAAGACCATGAAAAGTGGGCAAGAGATGTTTTAGTATAGATTTTAGTTCAAAATTAATAGTAGCATCTAAAGTAGGAAATGTTATATACAAGGGTTGTTAATCCAAATCAGGTGTGCTAAGCTCTTTCAAATTTTGACTTCCAACCATGATTTTCTCCTTTTCTGAATCAGAACTACTATCTTCAAATAAAGGATTTGAAAATGTGTTCTCTTTAGAAATTTTTTAAGCTTTTCTCCTTAATCTATGCAAATTTCTCTCTATTTCTGGTTTGTACTACAAATCACTTGTATTAGAAGATCAAGTAATAGTCATAAATAATTAAGGAGAATCTAATAAATCCCAAAAAAATAAAAACAAAAATTAATAGGGAATAATCACAAAAGCACAAAAATCAACTAGAATGCCTCCCTGGCAATGGCGCAAAAAACTTGGTATGCTGTCGTAGGCAATGAAATTTAGAACCTTGCTCCAATTAAACAACTTGTAGTAGTGTGAGTAAGGGTTGATCCCATGAAGAGTGTCTAACTTAGTTTTATGTAATGTGAATAAGAAAAGGGGGTTTTGAATGTAATGAAGAAAAGAAATCTATCAGAGAAAAAAACCTTGGTTCAAGTCAACATCCACCCTTAGAATCTCATAACTGATCATTGATGCAATTATAAATCAATTCATACTTTGAATATTCACCATTGGAATTATTTTTTCTATCTCTCCTTCAAAAAAATTAATTAGAAACACGCAATCCAATTAACCCTAACTGCTAAATAACCTCAGACATGCGCTAGAGATTTAATCTAAAAGTAGCCTTAAGATTTGTAGAGATAGATGAAGCTAAACAACACAAATACACATGGTTGCATTTAATTTAGTTAAATATTCCTTCTAAGATTTAATAACTACAACAACAATAAATTATTAAACCCTAGTTACTTCATAGACCAGAGGGATCAAATAATTACGGATTTGATATCTAATCTAGCAATAGATTACAATGAATAATAAACTAGTAGGCCTCCTAGCAATTAAACATAACCATCATAATCATGAACAGAGAAGAACATTCAATTATCAAAATATAAATTGAATAATTAAATTAAATTAGATCTCACAGTATGTTGATTTTGAGGCTTCTATCTTCTTAAACCAAGAATAAAAGTTTAGCCATGCAAGGCCATAAAATCACTAAGAAAATAAAATAGAAAAGAGAGAAGAGAGGAGATTCTCTATTGGAAGTTACTAAGAACTCCACTCCAAACCCTAGCAAAAAGAACCTTGAAAAATCCCAGTAAATTACCTTTTATACAGTGTCAAAAATACACAAAAAAACAATTTCTGCAGCTTTCGAAAGTGGGAACAGAGTTGGATGCCGTTGGCGCCGAATTGGCCCTGTCAATGCTGCTGTGCTAACTGCCCAGTGGTGGTTTGAAGGGGATTTAGTGCTGGCAGTGCCAGATGGGCACCGGCACTGCTAGTCTGCTGCCTCCGACTGCTCTTTACTCCTTCGCTGCTCCTTTGTACTTCATCTTGCCTTTTGCTTTCTTCCTCTCAATTTCCCTTGATATAGTCCTTATCTCTCAAAACTTCCATCATAAAAGTTGTAGAAAGTTTTCTTGTGTTTCCAGAACATCTTTAATTATCTCAATTGGAGGTGGAATGAGAGTGTTATGCTCAAAATATGGAGTAATGCCAAAATTGTCCAAAATCCTTTAATTGACTTCTTTTTGCACTTAACCACTCCAATTGTCTCTTAAATCAAAATATAAGAATAATGAGTGGTGCATATAGGAGTCAAATAAGTATAAAAGATTAAGTATTGAGGGAATAAAATATGGCATTTTGTATTCTCATTACTTTGCTAGTGGAATTTGGGATTCAATGCTTCACTTGGGTTTGTTCTTTCAAACATATGATTATTATCGTAGTTTTGTGGGTTCAAATCAAGTATTTTCACTTTTTCTAGTTACCTATGGTGTATATCATAATTGAGATGAAAACCCATTAAGCTCAAGAACATAATGAATCAAAATAAGATTGTTTAGCACATGGTGTGTACCTTAACCATCTATCCTCTTCATTCAAGGGAGCTCATGGTTTAGCATATGGTGTCTACCTTAACCATGCTTAGATAATCAATCCAACTCATAATATTAATGATCAAGCAATAATATGAATTAAATCATTGCAAACAACATAATGAATGAAACAAGATAATATAGTCATTGATAGCCAACAGTCCAAATAACAAAGAGTATCAAATAGGGTTACCTCTTCATCCTAGAAATAGGGATTTAGTTCATAATGCAAATTAAAATAACTCCCTTAGGCAGGATCATCATAATGTAGAATATCATCTCTTCTTCCTCTTGCTTACTTGAAATCTCCCTCTTTCTTCACAAGAAACACCAAAGCTCTACCCCTCAGAACCCTTAGCAAAAACCTTAGAACAATGTAGAAAAGATACCTCTCCAAACCCTCTCTCATTGCCTTCAAAACTAGGTAACAAAGTAGCATAAAAACTAGCAGAAAACCTGGATGGTGCCATCGTCGCAGCTTGGAAATTGTTGAATGCAAGTGTTGTGCCTTGAACGTCCTTCACGCCATGGCTTAGAAATTTTTGTCTAAATAGAATGGATGCACGAACTCTCTCGCCACGGCTTGGGAATTGTTGTCTCCAAATTGCCTTGTTTTGTTACTCCTATGCTAGTTCTCTTCTTTTGCAATCTTCCAAATACCTAAAAAATGTATCAAATAAATATGAAATTTATCTAAAAGTAACAAGGATTTGCAAATAACTAAGCTTGATCATATATAATGTAAGTGAATGAAATTCACTTATCAAATATCCCCAAACTTACTCATTTACTAATCCTTGAGCAAAATAGAAACACAAAAACTCACAAAGGACACAATGAACATCGATGTAGGTCATTAGTCAAAAACCTCAATAAAATAGGCATAATTAAGATATCACATATGTCTTTAGTTTTTAACCTGCGCCTTTTCCTTTCCACCTTAAATTCCATGTGCGTGTAAAAATTATAGCCATTTTAATCTACATCATTTCACACTTAAATTCATTCAAGCAATTAAGTAATATATATTCAATGCAACCCTGAGAATTCACAAATTAAACCAAAGATACTACATTAGATGTGTATTTGATATTTTTCCTTTTTGTGGGCTCTATTACTATCACATTCATCATTTTTTATCTTCTTTTACCAAATGTGATCCCCCTTAATCCTTGGGCTATATTACAATCACACCCCCAAACTTGTTTTTTTTTCCATTCATAGAGATGTGATCCCCCTATAAACAATGGGTTTTTAATTATGTTTTTTTTAATCTCATCTAATGCTTGTCTCAACAATAATTATAATGAATCCTAGAATCGAAATTGAATAATGTATATTTAGTCTCCTAAACTGATGCTGAGTATTCAAAGATTTCAAAAGAAATGTCTATGTCAATGTAATCAATGTGTATAAGGAATCTACAACAAATTAGACAAGGAATCAAGTCAAGCATGTAGATAATAGTGATTTCTATCGTTTTCAACTTAACCATTGTCAAATGTCACATATATGTCATTGGTTTTGTTTGATGACCCTGATCAATGCTCAAAACACACAAAATAAATATTTTATACAATTTTAAAGACCAAACATAACCATAATCAAGTATACCAATAAACATAGAGATTTAAACACAACACAACTAGCCAAAAAAAATACACAAACTAGACAAACTAGCTAAACACACAAAATAAAAACTAGACAAACCACACATACCAAATATCATACCGAACACCCCCAAACTTGAAAAGAACATTATCCTCAATGTATAATGAAGGAAAGGAAATAGTGGAATTCCCTAAGATAGTTGAGTTTAATTGTTGGACTCATAATCTGATTCTTCAGTAGGTGGAGAGATGGGTTATAAGTTGGTGGAATAGGAAAAACTATAGAGCTTGATCCTTGCGACATATTGTAGTGCTAAAACATGGTATTCAAGGTGTTGGTGTAGTTTATAAAGAATTGGCAATATTTTTGCTGCTCTCTTAGCCTTTCCTTGTCGATGCTCAGTGTAGTTCCTCAATTCCCTGATCTCTTCATGTAAATTGGCTATTGTTGGCTTAGTAATGGGAGGTTACATTGGTGGCCTCTGTTGGGAAGAGCTCGGGGCATCAGGTGCACTTGAAGCTTCCTCCTAACCACTTTGTTTCTTAAATGATCAGAGCATAGCATGGTTGTTGGAGCTCTTCAGAAACAGTAATAGGAACACTGGCCTGGAGACATAACCCATAGATAAGAGAAGGATGTCGCAAACCTCCCGTCATGTTTCTTGTCAATATCAAAATAATGAATCTTTTGAGCACACGTCCCACATCAATGGATAGTCTGATCTAGATAGCACAGTTGAGAAGTGCTCTCTCCTTAGTGACATCGAATACATGATTGGTTGGCAGCAACTTTGCAGAGATAAAGTAGTGCCACGCTCTACTCTTTGGTTTAAGCTGCCCCTATGTAAAGCTATTTACTCTGTTGTTCCTACCCTTTCATTGGGTCCCTAGTTTGGCAAGTAAACTAAGGTCAACCTCAAAATTAGGCCCTTACTCTAACCAAGCTAAATATTCATCCTCATCAATATCTTCTAATCCATAGATCCGATTGATGGAGGAGTGATCATAAGGAACCAACTTATCTCGCACTAGTGCCTTCAATTGCATTGGGTCAGCTTTATGTTGTTCTCAAGCATTTGTATAAAATTTCTTATGCTACAAATCATTCTCAACCCCTATGGTGGATCATTTCCATAGTGCTACCAAATATAAGATGAAATCCCTGCTCAGGGATGCATGACCTGTAACAATAGAGCGGCGATAGTCCTTAGCTGCTGCCTCATTGAAAAATGTGGGCTCAATATGTTGTTCAAAAGTTCCACCCACTTCCTTTTCGATGGACCAGTAGCTGTGCACTTTTTGGGAGGCATGTTGAATCACAATCCAAGGTTAGGCAATTTCATTACTTAACAATTCAAAAACTTCTTCAAACCAAGCTTCACATAGTGAAAATGCGACCTTTACTTTGATGGATCTTTTCTACAAACACCTTGTAGGCACTATAAATTTCATAAATTTTCTTCAATGTAGGTCACTAGATTCATGAAGCACTTCATGTATCCATCATTTACCATTCCATGTCCCATTCATTCCATCAAATTTGCACACCCCAGTTGGTTCTGACAAACCATCAAACACTTGCAATGCACATGAACCCACTACTCTCCAACACAACAATCACACCCCAAATCCAATGTATTTCAATGAAAAAGCAGCAAATCAACAAGAAAAGGTGAGAAATAAGGAGAAACACCTGATTTGCTTGACTTTGCTCTTCAATGCCAAATCCACGTTGTTGAAAGAAGAGAGGAGCAACTAAAAATTAGATGAGGCGTTGGGAAGCAAGATGTTGGAGGAAAATTTGGTGGAGTATGTAGTCTTGAGAGTGCATAAGTTGATGGGAGAAACCAAGAAGATTGCGTGGCTTGGAGGGAAGGGGAGAAGAGAATGCATGAGTTGAGATGGGAAAGGGTAGAGGGCATGTGAATGAAGGCTTGAAATGAACACCGCGGCTTGGAAGATGCAAGCTGCGGCCTAGAAATATCTGAATGCAATGTGTCCAAGTACTTCAATTGAATTTTCCTAGCACCTCACTCTCATGTTGTGGCTGCAAGTTGCAACTTATAAATTTCTGACCAGTGTATGCAAAGATCTGGGAGTAGCGATTTAATCGCTTTTAATTCTGAGATAGAACTTGCGCTTCAAGGGATTAGAAGGGAGAGAAGAGAAGTTTTTAGTCAATCACATCCTAATATGGCTAATTTGGGAGAAATAAATGAGAATCATCCACAGTTGTCGCTACAAGATTATGCATTACCAACAGCCATCGGAATACAACTTGTGATCAGAAGGCCAGCTATTTCTGCTAGCAATTTTGAGGTAAAGCCAGTGACTTTGCAGATGATCCAAGGATCTAAATTTACTGGACTGCCCAATGAAGATCCAAATGCTCGCATTGCTAACTTTTTCGAGATATGTTATACTTCCAAATATAATTAAATCTCTAATGATGCCATTCGTCTTCAGTTGTTCTCTTTGAGGGACAAAGCAAAAATTTGGTTGAATTCCTTGCCTACAAACTCTATCACTAGTTGGGATGATTTGGTTCAAAAATCTCTTGCCAAAATTTTCCCTCCAATAAAAACAACAAGAATGCGGATGGTGATCAACAATTTTGCCCAGCACAAAGGCCAAACTCTCTATGATGCTTGGGAAAGATACAAGGAGCTGCTACGAAAGTGTACACATCATGGGCTGCCCAAATGATGCAGGTTCAAAATTTCTATAATGGACAGACTAGCACTATCAGAACATTGATAGATGCATCTACAGATGGAATGCTAATGAAGAAATCATAACATGAAGCATGTGAGTTGCTAGAAGATATGGCCACCAATCATTTCCAATGGCCAAGTGAGAGAGCTATGGCAAAGAAACCAGCTGGAGTATATGAAGTTGATGCTCTTTCTGCTGTCACCGCTCAACTTGCTACTCAAGCCAATTCTATCAATGCTCTCATGGAGAAACTGGGAATAAATGCTATTCAGACTCCTCAAATTTTTTGTAATTTCTATTAAGGCCATCATCCTAGTGAAGAATGTCAAGCCGACAATCCATTCATGCAACCTTAACCAAAACAAGCACAGTTTGTTGGAAACTTTAATAGGCAGCAATAATAGAATGATCCTTATACCAACACATATAATCTAGGATGGAGAAACCATCTAAATATTTCTTGTAGAAATCAATAGAATATGGGGCAGCCTTAGTAAGAATTTCCTCAATAGGGATTTCTGCAATAAGGAATTCAACAGGAGAAACAACAAAAGGTGATAGATTTGGAGACCACTTTAGCTTAGTTGGCCAATACCATAAATAAATTCATGGCTAAGATAGACAATTTCATGGATGAGACAAGAACCACTCTATAGAATCAATCTGCCCAGATTCGAAACCTTGAAGGTCAAATGTCTCAAATGGCCAATATGTTCAGTAATCCCCAATAAGGAAATCTGCCTAGCAACATTGAATTCAACCCAAGAGAATAATGCAAGGCAATTACCGTAAGAAGTGGGAAAGAATTGGAGCCTCCACTGAGTAATAAAAAAGATAAGATAGAAAGCCAGGAGTAAGTGGAAGTTCTTCCTAATTCCTAACCATTGTCACCATAGCAACCCACCGTTATTATACCCTTCCCTCAACAACTCAAGAAAAGTAAGTTGGATAAGCAATTTGCAAAATTTCTAGAAGTCTTTAAGAAGCTTCACATTAACATCCCATTCACTGATGCTCTAGCACAGATGCCAAGTTATGTGAAGTTCATGGAGGACATCCTTTCAAACAAGTGAAAGCTGGAAGAGTGTGAGACGATTGCTCTCACTGAAGAATACAATGCCATTATCTAGAGGAAGTTGCCTCCAAAGCTCAAAGATCCAGGAAGCTTTACTATACCATGTGTCATTGGAAATTCAGTATTTGAAAAGACATTATGGGATTTAGGAGCCAACATCAATCTCATAACTTTATCCATTTATAGAAGATTGGGGTTAGGCAAAGCAAGACCCACCACTCTACCCAACAGGAATTATTGAAGATGTACTTGTCAAGACTAACAAGTTCATATTTCCTGTAGATTTTGAGTTGTTAGATATGGAAGAAGACAATGATGTCCCTATTATATTAGGGAAACCATTCCTGGCTACTAGGAGAGCATTGATTAATGTGCAAAAAGGTGAATTAAAGCTTCGGGCTCAAGATGATGAAGTGATATTTAAAGTATTCAATGTAATCAAATATCTGGTAGCAAGTGATAGTTGCTTTCGGATAGACACAATGGATACTTTAATATCACAACACTTGAGAAATTTAGAAGAGTCACTAGAAACTAATCTAATTCTTCCAAATCCTTCTGATCTTAACGAAGAAGAGATCACAAAAATTATTCAGTGGTTGGACTATTTTGTTCCCAATAATCAAAAGTACTTTGAAAGTTTGGGACATGACCTTTCTCAATTTGTTCCCTCTATTGAGAAACCACTAGCTCTTGAGCTCAAACAGTTGTTAGATCATCTGCGGTACACATTCCTAGGAGAATCATCTTCACTGCCAGTGATAATTTCTTCTAGCCTTTCTACAGAAGAAGAAAATAAACTGCTGCGAGTTCTTAGAAGGTACCAATCGGCTATTGGGTGGTATATCTCTAATTTGAAAGGGATTAATCCAGCTTTGTGCATGCACCAAATTTTAATGGAAGATAATTGTAGACCATCAGTGAAAGCTCAGAGAAGATTGAACCCAACCATGAAGGAAATGATTTGCAAAGAAGTGCTTACATGGCTAGATGCAGGTGTTATTTATCCTATCTCAAGTTAGGGATCAATCAGCCTTGTGTAAGTTATCCCAAAGAAAGGTGGAATGATAGTTGTGAAGAATGATAACAATGAATTGATTTCATTAAGAATTGCCACAGGATGGAGAATATGCATTGATTATAGGAATTTGAACACTGCTACAAGGAAAGATCACTTCCCACTGCCATTCATTGATCAAATGCTAGATCGGTTAGCTAGTTTTGATTATTATTGCTTTTTAGATGGCTATTAAAGATATAATCAAATAGCCATTTCTCTTGAAGACTAAGAAAAGACCACATTCATATGTCTATATGGTACATTTGCCTTTAAAAGAATGACTTTTGGGCTATGCAATGCACCAACTACTTTTCAAAGGTTTATGATGGCTATACTTTCTAACATGGTGGAAAAAATCATTGAGGTTTTCATGGATGATTTCTCTATCTTTGGTATATCCTTTGATCATTTCTTGGAGAATTTGGTGCTGGTCTTGAAAAGGTGTGAACAAACGAACTTTGTGCTGAAGTGAGAAAAATGCCACTTCATGGTGAAAGAAGGTATTATTTTAGGACATCAAATTTCTTGCAAAGGAATTGAGGTTGATAGAGCCAAAGTAGAGACAATAAAAAAACTCCCGCCCCCAACTTCTGTTAAGGGAATTTGGAGTTTTCTTAGGCATGCAGGATTTTATAAAAGGTTTATCAAAGACTTCTCAAAGATTTCAAAGCCACTTTCTAATTTGCTTGTGCAAGGTACACTCTTCGATTTCAATGAAGATTGAAAGAAGGCATTCAATATCCTCAAGGAAAAGCTTTTCTTAGCACCCATTGTTGTGCATCGGAGTGGGATAAACTATTTGAGTTAATGCGTGAAGCTAAGGTTGGGCATATCAACTATTTGTGAAAAGTCCTCTGAGAAGTTAAAGGCATCTACATTGAAGTTGAGGACAATTCTTATTGTGGGTAGTATTGCCTTCACTTGTGAAAGATTGAGTGAGGCGCACATTGGAGGTGAAGTGGAATTCTCCTTTGTGAAACAAAGTTGTTGTGTTGAGCTAAACAATTTTTGTGCTCCTAGTGTTTGTCAAATGGCACCAAAGAGACAAAGGGGTAGTTCTTCCCAGCATGTTGCAATACAACCCACATTTGTAAGTGCAGAAGCTGTAGAAAGGTTCCAAAACTCAATTTTGGGCAGGAAATGCATCAAAGAGAGAGATTTTCAGAACCCAATAAGAGGTATCCATGCAACTATCAAGGAAAGACATTGGGATGAATTTGCTAAGCAACTAGGTGTAACCCTTGTTCCGGTTATAAGGGAATTTTATGCCAATGCAAGGGAACACAAGAATTTGATGGCACAGTAAGAGGCAAGTGGGCTCCCTTTGACAGATACAATTAATCAAAGCTATCAACTGCCCAACTTGCCTGGAGATGATTACTCTAAGTTGAAAGAGCAGGGGATATATTTTGATGAGATCCTCCACTTCCTCACAAAGCAAGGCACCAGTGGAAGACATCAAGAAATGTGGTGCTCAGTTTTCCTAGATTGAGCTTACGCATGACTGGGAAGGTATATCATTATTTCATTTCTATGAAGTTGACATCATCATATCATCTCTCTAGAGTTTCAAGGGATAGAGCACTCTTAAATTATGCTATACAAACTGGATTATTCACTGATGTGGGGAAGATTATAGAAGCCTCCATTTTGGCCATGGCAAAGGGGTTGATGTCAAGAGGATTTGGTCACCCTTTTGCTTATTTATGATCTATGCTTAAAGATAGGAGTGGCGACCAACCATTAGAAGAGATTTAACACCAAACCACCGATTACTCCAGTCATGATCAAAAGAATTGCAAAGTCAGATGAGCCTAGTGATGAGGAAGAAGACGACACTGCCCTAATGCCTAATGTACCAGGCCCCAGCACAAGCATTGCACCACCAAGCACTTCTCACCAAGGAGGACACAACTAATCTACTAATCAAATAGTTGAGCATTCGGACTTGCAAGCTAAAATTTCAAAATTTTGATAGGAAGTTCAATAGCTGGGCATATTGATTAATAGGCGACTTGATCAATTTTTTGACAGATAGGAGCAATGCATGATGCAAATTCACACTGCTTGCCTCAGTACTATTAGGGTCATTATATATGATTTTGATGATAACAAATTTGTAAGATGTATGTGTGCTTAAACCATTAATAATCATATACATAATTATGATTTGATAATGTAAAATGAATACATAATCATGAATGTGTAATTATGCAAGCCTACGTCTTTTACTTCATGGTGCACTCAATTTTAAGTTATCACTCACTAATGTGTTAATCATATTTAGCACCATACTCAATTAAGCTTTCGCATTAGTACTTAAATAGATGTGTATACTATCCTTGCTCTACAACATGTTAAAATCACATGAGGATAAAACACATTCTGATTAAATAATGTGTCTGAAAGCTAACAACATAGCAAGTGTAGAAAACTTCTAAGCATAGGATCACAATCATCTGCAACCAACTACCGCAACTATCTGCTATGTTCCAAAGGGATTAAACCACCAAGGATCATGGAAGAATAAGAATAAGAAAACAAGGCTTCAAAGGCAAGCTACAAGGAGCTTGCTTTGTCTATAAAATCCAATGAGAAATCTCTACAAACAAATGCAATGAAAGAAGTAATTTAATATGAAGCCATGGTCAAGGATCATAAGGTTGTTTGAGAAATTCAAATTATCTATACCGACTAGATAAAGTTTGTTTAAGATAAAGAAAGAAGAAGTAATTCCATCAAGCACTCAGACAAATGAAGAAAGAAGAAACAACAACCCAGACAATCATGCACAAAGGGAAGAAGCTTTGTCTGATCAACAAAATTAGAAGAATGGATTCGTCTGAAGATAAAAAGGCAAGAAGTAAAGACAAAGTAGATGCAACTTCAACTGAGCAAGGATGGACAAATCAAAAATGATGTAAGAAGGAAGTTGCAGAGACGAACTCCATTCGTTGCAGGACAATCCGTCACAGAACAAATAAGCTTCACTTCATCTGCAAGATCAATTTCATCTGTTACTTACTATGAACAAAGTGGAAGATGAAGTGAAAGCTACATAGTGAGCATAGATGAACCTGCACAAACAAAGAAGCCGCTTGGACAAGTGAACTTCAATGCAATGACACATTCATCTACAACTTAATATAGACAAACCTATAGATGAAGAGCAGAGCCTAATTTATCCAAGACAAAGTAAAGTAAAGTTTGTCTATCACTTATAAAAGATAAATGGGGATCAAAAGAAGAACATCATAATTCATCTGTTCAAACAGACAAAGCAGAGTTTGTCTACCGATTAGCAGAGTTTGTTTGAAGATCCGTTTGACTTCATCTAAGCCACCATAGTCCGTCTGTTATTTTTAATAGAAAAAGCACACTCATGAAGGATTAATTAACAAACAAATCTTTTGGAGAAATTTGCCTAAAACTTATAACAGACAAAGCAGAGTTTATCTGTCGATTAGCAGACTTTGTCTGTCACTTACAATAGACGAATATGGAATAAAAGAAGAGCATCATACTTCATCTCATCAAGCAGACAAAACAGAGTTTGTTTGTTGTTTAGTTTCACCTCATCTATGGCACCACAGTTTGTCTGTTATTTACAATAGACAAATCACTCTAACAAAGGATCATATGATAGACAAACTAATGGGAGAGTTCTTCTATAACTTATGACAGAAAAATCCAGATAAGGAGAGGCCATGACTTGTTAGAGGAAAATTGATTTATGTGACTTGCATCTAAATGGCATTTGCATCCATGCTTTCATTATGAAGACTCATTTTAGTCACCATTTTTGGCAACAAGTGGCATTACAAGTTTTTATAGCTATGTCAAGTCAAAATGAGAAAGACATTTCAGCAACTGCTTATCTTCCTCTCTGTAAAAAAGAATGATGATGCAGCAGCTAGAGATAGATCAGAACGGCATGCACTCCAATGGCAGACATCTCAATAGTCTTCTTCATTCATTGCCACTCTCATTTATGCATTCAACGAAACCCATCTTCTTCAACGGTCAAAAATTATGAAGAAGCTATTTAAGGAGAAGACGTGGAATGATTCCAAGTAGTAAAGGAATACTTTTCAAATGAGCTTAACCTTATGAAAATCCTTCCACCCATAGATAAGAGCTTAAACCATCAATTATCTTTTACGAGCGTCAATCTACATATCCTTATAACCATTATCTTTACATTTTGAGAAGATCTTTTTTGTATTACTAGAGCTGTAAAGGATTACAGCTTCCCCTGTGCTTAAATGTGTAAACTAAAAAACAAGTGAGTTTATGGTGAGCTCGGGAAAACCACATTATATGAGTTGTTGGTGAGCTCTGGAAAACCAACAAGTTTGCTGGTGATCTTCAAAACTAGTGAGTTTTCTAGTGGGCTCATGAAAACTAGAAGAGTGTTGGGAGCACTATTTTTATGCCCTCTCGAGCTGGACTTCAGAAGAGTGTTGGGAACACTGTTTACGCCCCTTAGAGCTAAATTCTAGAAGAGTACTGAGAGCCCTACTGTATGTCCATTATATGGGATATAGTGGAACCTAAGGCATAATAAGTGTGTGCTCATGGAAGAGTGGATGTAGGGACGGGGTTCCCAAACCACTATAAAAATTGTGTTGTTTGCATGTATTTGTTTACTTGCTTTATCCGTCATGCACTTTACAGTTTGATCATTCACTCTACATCACACCATAAATAAGCATGAAAAGAGGGAAATGGTCTAATAGGGGTGTAATGAATTTTTATATACCCAATTCACCCCTCCCCTCTTAGGTTAAGCCATACTATGAGATTCTACAAGTACCTCCCCACCAAGCTAGCATTGCAAGCCAATTTCCTCAACCCCTAGTGTTTCCCCCCTCTTCACCAAAATTTGTTCCTAGAACTGTAGTTGAAGATGATGATGAAGATGATGCTGATGATTGAGCTCCTTCAAGGAAGTCCTTACACTCCACTTCCTTTCTTATAGTGAGGACAATGTAGCTTTTAAGTTTTGGGGTGGTTTTTGGTTTTTGTGGTTTTATGTAGTTATTTTGAAGTAAGTTGTTATTTTTAAACATTTTGTGTTGTTAGTAGCTCTTGCTAGTGTTGTTTCTATTATATATATATATAATATTTTGGGCTTTATTTAGGTTCAATGGTATGAGATCAATGATAAGAGTGTGTTGCATTAAATATAACTTTTAGAAAATGAAAGATGCATGCTTAGTCTGTGAGCTTGACTTGAACAACTGTTTAATTTCACTTAAGATTCCTTATTCACTTGAACACATAGCTAATTTTTTTGTTTATTTGTGTACTGAGAAAGAGTTTAAGCAATTGTGTGAACATGATTTATTTGAAACTCTAGAACTTGTTTTAATCATTGTTCGAAGAAAAAAATTAATGCAAATCACTGATAAAATGATGTAGGCATTCTTTGGTCAGGTTGAACCTTTCAAGCTAACCTAATACATCATTGTCACTAGTATCCTATTGAGCCTTAATGAAATAATGACATATTTTAGACATATGATAGAACACCATTCAAGTTTTTCTTCCAAAGCATTATCATCCAAACCCTTTAAACTTTAAAAACCATGCTGACCTATAAAGAGACATAGTTGATGTACATGGTTATTAGAGAGGTATAAGAGAGCAAAAGAAGATAAGTTTGGGGGTGTTCTAAAAGAAATGCCAAAACAAAGAAAAATGGATGAAAAAAAAGAAATAAAAAGAGATTCATATGTCATTTGGGGGGATCATACTCCCTAAACTCAAAAGAAAACGAATTTGGGGGTGTGGTAGTAATACAACCCACTTGTATGTATACATATAAAAAAAGAGTGCAGACATCTGTGAGGATAATTTTCATCTTTATGTCTCTGCTTTGGTTAGCCTTTTATCTTTTTATGGCTAGTTAAACCTAAGACCCCATTACAACCTTGATAAGGCCTATTGATTCCTGGTGATGAGTTTTAAAATTAGTGGAGAATAATGAGAAAGATGAGCTAGTGGAGTAAAATAATAAACTTTTATAGTCGTAGAAACTTATTTAAGTCACAAATGGATGGATGATGTTGGCTATATCTTTTGCACACACATGGGGTACAACAGTGAGATTCAATAATGTCCAGGTCGAAATTCTAGACATATAGTACATTTTGAAATTTTCTATCAAGTTATAGACATATGATGTTATTTTGAGATCTCTAAAAATTTAACTTGATAGATGTTTTGTTCTATTTTGTTTAATTTTTTTTTGCTCAAGGATTAGCAAAAAGATAAGTTTGGGGGGTGTTTCATGTGAATTCTATTTGCTTATATGATTTCTTTTTAAGCTAACTTTTAGTTTGTTCTTGATCCATGTCTAATTGATTTACGTTATTTTTGGTTTGTGTTAATTTGTAGGGACTTGAATGCAAAGAATGTGATGAAATCATGGAGAATTAACAAGGAAGAAGGATGAAATGCAATAAACTTGAAGCAAGAGAAGAAGTGGCTGAAAGCAACCAGATGTCGTGGCATCAAAATCTAGTGTCATGATATTCAACTTGAGGGAAGTTCAACTAGATAGACAGAAGCTAGATGTCGTAACATCCAAATCAAATGCCATAACAACTGGAGTGAAGAAGGTCGAATTGTGAAGGCAGCATTGTAATGCCGCAACATCCAAAAATGATGTTGTGGCACTTGAAGGATTTCTTTGTGGTGGATAGCAGACAACAACTAGATGTTGCAGCATCTAGCTTGATTTTTCAATGAAAGGTAGCATGCAACATTTAGATGCTGTAGCATCCAATTTTGATGTCTCCACATCCAACTTGATTTTTTAGTAATACTTGGCATACATTATTTATATGTCATGACATCCAATTTTGATGTCGCGACATTCAAATTTGCAGCCTTTTTTCAATTTTTCCACATCAAATGTTGATTGCTACAAGAGAGCTAAACCCTAGTGATGGAGTATAAAAATGATGAGAAGCACATCTTTAAGGTCTTTTGGCAAGGGTAGGAAGCTGGAAAGATAAAAAGAGGTAGCAACACAATTTTTGGAGGGGGATTCTTCTTGCAAAGAAAGGGAGCTGACAAGAGAGCAAGAATAATGAGTGCTACTTAGAAAAGATTATTGTTTGATCTTTTCTTATTCTTTTTTCAGTCATTTTCATTTTTTTAGTCATGTTTAAGACAGTATGATTTTCTTTGATTACATTATGAGCTAAACACTTTGTTCTAGGGGGACAATGTAGTCGGATTATGATTATTTGGTTTCATCTTGTTTAATACAATGCTTTGCTTGTTCATCATCTATGTTGAGTGTTTAATCCGATTATAACTCTTGTGAAAGAATGTTGACCCTTTCAACATGATTTGTAATTTGATTTGAGGCTGTGAAGCGATAATCGAATTAGACCATGATTAATCACCATAAGATTGTCATGATAATAGAGATATCCATGAGGCTTATGTAACATTATGAGTTTCTTGATCTCAATGCATCTTCGTTACTTCAAAATTTTCACAGAGATGTAGGAAATTTGCTAACTAGGATAGGTTATTATGAGTTGAGAAAGAATAACAATTGAATAAGAGAAATTCGTTATCAATATAAGAAAAAGCATTGATTGATTAAAACAGGTGAAACAAAATAGGATTAATCCGGTGAACTTGTGAACACCTAGATATCTCAACCATTAATTTCTTCTATTTGCCTAGATTCTGTATCATTGCCAAAGTCCATTAGCTTAGATTTCTTCTTTTTCCATCTTTTTACCACATTTTGATTCTTCAAAAAAATTCAAAGTTAGAGTAATTTGGTACTTAATAAACTTAGTCCTCGTGGGAACAATATCTTACTCACTATTTATTACTTGTTGATGATACATGTACTTGCATTGAAAAATTCACAACAGATGTAGCCCTTATGGATATTCTATGTTAAACAAGGATGTTGGTTTATCAATTCAAGTTTATCTTGTTTTACTCATTGTGTTTATTGTAATCACTTAATTTATTTAATTGCTTGATCACCAATTTTATGAATTAAATTGATTGTCTAAGACATTGTTACGGTTGATGCCTTATGCTAAACTATGTAAGAGCTCTCTTGAATGAATGAATAGATGGTTATGGTAGATGCCTTATGCTAAAATATTCTATCAATTCATTATAGTTCATCGTATCTTAATGGATTTTCAATCTCAATTACTCTACACACCATAGGTAATTAGATGGATGAAAATACTTGATTTAAGCCTGCATACCTAACGATAATAATCATCTATTGGATAGAACGAACCCAAGATAATGGATTGAATCCAACATCCTAATGACATAGGATATCAGTGAGCGGTGAAATTAGATCCCTAAACTCTTGCATCCTACAAAATATCCTTTACATTACTCATTGTTTATGTTATATCATTTAATCTTATAAGTTAATTTAGTAAGTTTCCATCTCATCCTATTGATTTAGGATTGTCTTAGTTTCAGTAAGTAGATTATATTGAATTAGTTCTTGCACTCTATACTATTGTAGATTCGTGCACTTGCAAGGAAATTAAGTGAACTTTATTAACTTATATCATATCTTTTTGAGCTCACTTTTGGTCTGTTCTTGAGTTATTTTTGGTAAATTTATGGTTTTTATGTTTGTATTTGGTTATAGGTACATGATTGCTAGAAGGATGAAGAAAACAAAGTGGAAATGCACATGTCAAAGAAAATGCAATGAAGTGGAGGAAATTCAAAAGAGAAGCAAAGGATTGGTGGATAGCAGGTCCAATGCTGTGACACAGCAATCCAATGTCACGACATTTGAAGTTCACAGTGCAGAATACAACAACCAACAACTAAATGCCGCGGCATAACAATCCAATGTTGCGGCACTAAAATGCAATGTTGCGACATTGCAGGAGAATTCATCACATAACTAGCATCTAGCAATTCAATGTTGAGGCATTGCGACAAAATTCATTATAAGTGTGGGCAGTCAGCAAGGCAATGTCGCGGCACAAGAAGGGGTGACAGCATTGCTGATTTTTCGTAATGGTGACTAAAGTGTTGTAAGAAAGCTAAAACCTAATAGGAAATATAAAAAGGAAGAGAAGATGTCCTCAGGGATGGACTGGGACTTGTGGAGGCATCTTTTGTGTTTTTGTAGAGCTTTTTGAAAGAAGAAGCTTAAAGTTGGATTTTAAAGCCAAGCATCATTGGGAAGAGTTTGATACCACTTTAATCCTTATTCCTTTAATGTTTTCCATCTTATTTGTCATTTGTACCTAGGATTAAAGTTGGGATCCGAATTTGGATAATGTTGTATGAATGTTATATGGATCTTTATTCTGTCATGAGTAGCTAAACTCTTCATTCTAGAGGTGATATGGATCTTATGCTGACATTATGGTGTGATTAATGATTTACATGGTTGAAGAGTTCTTGTTGGTTTATTTATGATGCTTTGTTCTTAATGTTTCAATTTATTGGTCATTTATTGAATGAATGTATATTTAGGATTTGACACTCGTGAGAAGTAATGTTGAATACAATCTAGGCATCATAACGTGAGACTCTAGATGACTTGAGAGAGTTTCTAGGTGTGGCGAAATCATCCAAAAGAATCATAGAGTTCAATGCATTTTTTACCTTCTAATTTTATAGGGATATCAAAATTGGAATGTTGAGAATAGATACTTAGCTCGGCAATCGGGAGAGAGAGTTGAGTGAATTAGCATTCATGATTTAAATCCAATAAAATTATTAATGTATAATGAGTTGAGAGCACCATGATTGAAGAAAAGTGAAATCGATCCTCTAGAGCTTCTTTACCTTGATTTCTTCCCACCAAAAGCCTGTCTATTCTATAGTACCTAAGTACAAATTGCTAAGACAAATTGCTATAGTAACTAGCTATAAACAAATAGGTAGAAGATCAATTTGTTTGTAATGAACTACGTACAAACGGTGCTACAATGATTTGTTACAGTAACTTGCTACAATAAAAATTTGCTATTTTCAAATAGCAAAAATTCAATACACTGCAGTAGTTGGATCTTGCAAAAATCTTCTTCTAAGCTATCCACAACCTTTCTGAATTGTAAAAATAGACAATACTTTGAAGGAGAACAAAATGCTTTAGGGCTCTAAATGCTAAACAAGAATCAAGCATCAAGAAACCCATTCAAATTTCCAAATGCATAATTGCAGATATTTACTCTTACCATCTACCACATTTTAGAAAATTTGAGTTACAATCTAAATACTCTATTCAAAATCTCACACTATCTGAAGAAACAGTGGAAAGGCAGCAGATGGAAGAAGAAGTTCAAAAAGTAGACATATTTGTCCAGGAATGGAGAAGTCCAAATTCATCTAGAATTAACTATGAACAAAGTAGGAGATGAAGAGATTTTGTCCAACTAGAAAGAGACTTTGACAAAGAAGAGACTTTGTCTGATATTAACTTCAGACAAATGCAATGAAGCACCATACAAAGTAGAGAGGCTAAGTTTGTAAAAAAAATTTATCTTCTTTTCAGAATTGTGAAACAATCAAAGCTGTAGCTGATGAGAATGCAAAATGTCATATTTTATTCTCCTAATACTTCATCTTTTGCACCTATTTGATTCCTAAATATA
>JAYJMB010088500.1:0-19337 GCA_036873735.1 Pouteria campechiana | reverse complement strand
CTCCAATTGACTCCTAAATCAAAATATGAGAATAATGAGTATATTTAGGAATCAAATAGGTGCAAAAGATGAAGTATGAGAAAAATAAAATATGACATTTTGCATTCTCATCATGGCACTTCTCCCAACTTAGTATCAAATTCATTTTAATACACCTTATAAGCATTAATCTTAAGTTATTAAGGCAATCATCAAATAAATCTTCAAAAATAGAAAAATCATCCATGAAATCCTCAATAAACTTTTCAATCATGTCAGAAAAGATGGACATCATATACCTTTGAAACGTTGTAGGGGCATTGCACAAATCGAAAGGCATCCTCTGATATGCAAATGTTCCAAACAGGTAAGTGAAAGTGATCTTCTCCTGTTCTTTTGGGGCAATCAGAACTTGGTTATGAAAAAACATCCAAAAACAGTAGCAAGCATGACTTGCTAATCTTTCAAGCATTTGATCAATAAAAGGGAGAGGAAAGTGGTCCTTTCTTATGGCTGTAGTGAGTTTCCTATAATCGATGCACATTTGTCACCCTATAGTCATTCTCATTGGTTCCAATTCATCATTATCATTTTTAATAACAGAAAGACTAGACTTGTTTGCCACTACATTTACTGGACTTAATCATTTACTGTTAGAAATTGGATAGATAATACCCGCATCCAACAATTTGATCACCTCTGCTCTCACAGCTTCCTTCATATGTGGGTTAAGTCTCCTTTGAGCTTCTCTAGAAGTCTTTGCATCATCTTCTAGCAAGATTTTATGCATGTGCATGGTGGGGTTGATTACTTTGATGTCTGCCAAGGTCCAACCCATTGCCCCTTTGTGCTCTCTCAACACATTCATCAACTTGTGTTCTTCATCAATAGACGCGTCAGCAGCAATTATCACTGGAAGAGTATTGTTTTACCAAGAAATACATACTTTAAGTTTTTAGGTAATTGCTTCAATTCCAATTTGGGTGATGTAGTAGTCGATTGTTCCACTTTTGGGTTTACATGTAATAACCCTTCATTGAAAACTTTCCCTTCTCGGACTTGCTCTACTCTATCAAGCTCTGCTTTCAAATTTATCATTTCTTCATCTTCCTCCAATCCATCTACAATGAGCATCGATTCTAGTTTATCAGTTGTCTCCTCCTGCACAAAAGTTAATACAACAAGTGAGTCCAATTCATCAACTTGAAAATAACCACTAGGATCTGAAAGTAATGATAAAGAATTATAAATAGAAAATTCCATAGTTTCATCCAAGACAATCATTTTCAACTTCCCATTCTACACATCAATGATTGTCTTGGTGGTTTCCATGAATAGGCATCAGAAAAGAATAGGCACTTCTCTCTCTGGAATCATTTGCCTCTCTATGTAGAGCATAAGGAAATCTATTGGAATAATCAGCTTATCAATCTCCACAAGAATGTCCTCTACAATGGCTCTGGGATATTTAACTGATCTATTTGCAAGTTGTAAAGACATTGTATTAGGTTTCAATTCTTCTAATCTAAGTTATATATATAAAAAAAATAAGGCATCAAATTAATGCTTGCACCTAAGTCTAGCATTGCCTTTACCTTGTTTCTCCCTCCAATAGTGATTGAGAATTGAAACTACCTAGATCCTTAAGTTTTGGAGGAAGGTTTGTCTACAAGACTGCACTAGCTATCTTTGAAACTAGAACTTTCTCATGTGGCTCGTACTTATGCTTCCTTGTGTTTAGTTCTTTAAAAATTTAACATAAGCAGACATGTTCTTGATCATATTAAGCAAATGCAAATTGACATTAACCTTGGAAAGGATATCATAAATGTCAAAAAATGATTTATCAAACTTACTCTACTTTAACCTTCCTAAAAAAGGGATTGGAGGATCATAAGGTAGGGGTGCTTTGTAGTTAATAGGGAGGTCAACTAATAGAAACACTACCTTCTTTGAATGCACTTCTTCCTTTGCCTTTTTCTTCCCTTTCTCCTTTCCTACAAAAATAATTCAATTATCAGTTTCTTCACCAATTTTATTATCAATTACCTTTCCACTTCATAGTGTCATTATTGCTTTTGCTTCCTCTAGCTGGCTAGATAACTCACCAGGTGTGTGGCTTTGTACAACTTCTATAATTTGTCCTAACCATGTCTCCATCTTTTTCTTGGATGCCTCCATATTATGGAATTTGGAATCAATGTTTTGAAATTTGGTTGCATTATTCTGGAACTGGGTTTGTCTTGCTTGAATGAAACTCTACATGGTTTTGTCAAGCGTAGGCTTCTTCGATTGTAGTTGAAACAAAGTTTCAGCCTGATTCTGACTTTTGTCATTGTTCCAAGAAATGTTAGGATGATTTCTCCAACTAGGATTGTAAGAATTTGAGTAAGGGTCATTTTGTAGTCGCCGATTATAGACATTCATGCATTAGCATGCTCAATATCACCTGCAAAATATTCATTTGAAGGGAAAACATTAATGAGTGTCCTGAATTACCACAAAAAGAACAAATCTCATTTGGGGCAGGTTGTGGTTGTTTCAAGTACATCATCGATGAGCACATTGCCTTCATTCGCTTAGCCATCTCTGACATTTATATAGATAGATTAGAGTTAGAGTTCATTTCATAAATTCCTATAGATCAACCTCTTACACTCTTTTGCTAAGAATTTGCTCCCAACATTTCATATAGCTCATATGTTTCTTGTAGAGTCTTTTCTCCCATGGCTCTGCCTGTAGCATTGTTAACCATAGCTTGGCATGGTTGTGTTAATCCATCATAGAAAAACTAGTTAAGCAATTCAAGTGTGTATCTATGATGAGGGTATTGAAATAAAATTGCTTTAAACCTCTCCCATACCTCATGGAAAGCTTTACCATCCAATTGAGAGAAAGTAGCTATCTTACTTCTCAACTCCATAGTTTTAGCATAGGAATAGCATTTACCAATAAATTCATTGTATGCCACTCCCCATGTTGTTAATGAGCCAAGAGCTAATTTTAAGGCCCTGAACAATTCCAAATATGTGAATTTTAATTTTTGTTAATTTTTGCCAGTTTGGCATGGAGAATATTGGAGTATAATTAAATTTTTGAGAAATGTGTCATGGGAAATTTATGAAATTGAGTAGATTAGTAATATGAATATGAGGATGAGGTCTGGAATATATCAAATTGAGTTAAATAAGTGATTTAAGTGAGAAGAAAATGAATTTAAATGGGTGGAACACTGGATGTGTATATATTGAAAAATATTAAATTTTATTATAAAAATTGATGGATTACCATTATTAATATAAGAATGAGGAAGGAAACATATTAACTATGCTAAATAGGTGGAATTAAGTTGGGAAAATTAGATAAAATGAGGTGGTGGAGTGTATGTACATGCCTTTTGAAATTTTGAAATATAATTGAAAAAGTTATTGAAACTATGGGAAATATTATCATTCACATGTGAATTGTAATGGGAATGGTCCAAATATAGTCAAGGGATGAAGTAAAGAAGGTGGAAAAAATTTTTGTAATGCATGTGCACTCATGTAGATGGGCAATTAGACTACCTTAACTTTTTGTAAATAAAAGATGGCCAAAGCTCATCTTCCTGAGCATTTTCACGCAAGCAACCTTGCTGCCCAACGTTCCATGCATTTTCATCTTCCTAACTTGATCAAATTGAGCCCTTTTATTTAGGAATATCATATGGAAATCACAGCTTGAGTTGATTATAGCCCATTACACTAGAAATTTACTATATTCAAGTGTGTTCAAGCTGCCAACAATCAAGGGACAATAGCTATAGGTGGGACCCATCAAGAAAACAATAGATTAAAAGTAAGTAATTCATTAATACAGCTCCCTAATTATGTATAGGTGATTGTTTAATTGAAGTATGGGTGAAATCTTGATGAATGATGTGGATGAGATTAGGCTAGGGTATTGCAAAAATTTTTGATGGATGATATGAGCTATAATTGGTGTAATTAATGATTAATTATTATTTTAAATAACTTAAGATATGATTTAGTGTAGATGGAATTTAAATTCAGTAATTACATGATGATAACAGTTGGATATAACCAAGTTATCCACTAATTGTTTATGGAAATTTTATTAAGAGGATGCTGTGTAATTAAGCCCTAATCACTCAAGGTTAAGCCATATTTAATCTATGTATTAATGAGGTATTGAAATAATTTCAAACAGATGAAATTAAGAATGGCAGTTGGGTATAAACAGAGTATTATCTCACTAGACTAACAGGCTAGTTTAGCCAACTTTAGGCAAGTTTAAATCATATTTAAGGGACATTTTGAAATGATTTCTTAATTGGGGATTGAGGAGGGATATGTGGGCCTTTTAAAATGTCCAAGATCATGTAAATTGGACATCAGGATCAAGAGTTATGATGCCACAAAGTGGGCTACACGTGAACAAGACATTGAAATTAAGGCTTATCAAGTACCCCTTTTGACCTTGATTAAAATCCTATAAAATGAATTTATTTTATAAATATAAAAATATGAAGTATAGCTCATATGTTTTACTAGAAATTTGAAAATTTTAGTGGAAAAATTCCAATAATAACAAATCTAAAAAAAATTGGGGAAATAACTACCCAAAAATTTGCCCACTGCCCATTTTACCAAATTTTGTTGATTTTTGTATTTTATTTTTTGTTCCATCAAATGAAGTCATTTTGATCTGAAATTTTTACACAAATCATATTATGTTATTTTTGCGTCTACAGAAAAATGTTTAGATTAAAATGAGCAGTAAAATTTGTATATAATTTTTATTTTATACTTTTGTATTTTATTTTTATTTTGCTCAATTTTGATTATTTGTATCTGATATTTTAGTAATAAAATTTTCATACTATATAGAACTTACATAAAAATTTTCAGATTAAAATTAAATGGAGAAATTATAAAATAAATAATTTTATTTTATAATTTTTGTATATATGTTTTAACCCCGAGAGTGCCAATATTTTTGGTTTTTGGTGTCTGGTTGGCATGGAACCCTATGTGGCTCATTTATTCATTTTATGATGGCCATGGGGCTGACATGTATCCACCATGTGGGGAGGAGTGGCCTGGTTAGACAAGAGGCGGTTGTCTAGGCAGCTGGTGTGGCCGAGCATTATTATCGGCCTAGATAGTTTGTGTTCTTTTGACTCGATGCATTGTAGAGTGAAAGGGTACTATTTTGGATTTGGTGTGCATCCTAGGGTGGAGTAAGTGGATGATGGTAGTTCAAAAATGAAATTATGTAAAATGCAATGAGATGCATTAGGTTGAAAAATCTGATTATTATGCTTCATTTATTAATAAAAATTATTTATGTATACGTATATGTAAAAAAGATATGGGATTCATGTGTTATGTGTAGGATTTTTAAGCATGGAGGTGACAAGCCGAGTTTGACAAGCATGGGATTCAATGTTTTGTTTTGGGAGCACCAATATTTTCTAAGCCACTGCCACATTTTAAAGAACTGGAATACAGAAAAGCTAAATTCCATTTCAAAGATAGGAGGCCATAGTCAGGCTAAGACTTTAAATCAAGCGCTTCTTGGGAGGAAACTCGAGCATTTTTTTAAACTCTCTTTATTTCCTTAGCATTTAGTTTAGTATTTTCTTTAATTTTGGTGTGATATTTCTATTATAGAAGGAGAATTTCTAATTTTAGAGAATTGCAGATGCTCTTTCAAGTATTAAAATGATGTCTTGCTAGCTTCAGAAGAAGCGGACGTTAATGCACTTCATTAAGGGAAGCCCTTGATCTTAAACTTCTTTCATTATTTTACATTGATTATAATGTAAAGTTTAAGTTGGGGGGTTTTTTGCATTGCATTCAAGTGTATTCAGTTTTTGGGTAAAGGATTTGCATTCAAATGTATTAAATTTTTTTTGGGCAATTTTTTTAGAATTTAGGTATAATTTTGATGAGCTTCACTTTTTGATAACTTAGCTAAAGAAAATCAAAGAGCAACTTTGTGACAACCCTAAATTTTGGTAAGTTTGATTTTCAACTATGATAAATTTCTTGGTAATTAGTCGCCCTAAATAATTGAAAATTTAATACAATGTTCAGAAATTTCACCATTCTAGAGTAGTTTTAGTATTTTAACCATAACTTCTTCACATGAGCTCAAAATTGAGTGATATTTTTGCTTTGATCAGATAATTTTAAGGACTACAACTTTCATGTTGAGCATAATTCCTAATTATGCTTATATTTTGAGTCATGGGTCCCACAAAGTGATGCCACTTAGATTGGAGATGGTTGTAGTGTTTTAACTACAACATTTTTATGAGAAATCAGAATTTAGTGATTTTTGATTCATTGGAAAATTCACAACTAATTTTACAACTTTTATGTTTACTACTTTTAATGAATCAGCCCCTATATGTGCCAAATAATTGATACAAGTGACATTTATTACAAGAATAGTGTGTAGGTGCATGGGCACCACAACTTAAGTTTTTTTCTTTTTCTTTAAGGAGATCCACCATCATCCCAAAACCTAATGTACCTACCTCTTCTTGTAACCCATGAACCAGGCATCCCCCTTTCATCCCATGCCCATATTTTTTTTCTCCCACCGATTTTCAAGCCAGAAAATTGTGCCAACGAATATAAAATCCATCCCCATGATTCTAGCCACCCAAATCATCATGCTTGGATGATTTAAAGGAGGGAGAATAATTTTTTTACCTTGTGTTGCTACTAGTAGTCTTGGATTCTTGAAAATTTTGGTAGCTTTTAAAGTGGGTTAGAAGGTATTGCATTTTCCCTAACTCAATTTTGTATGACCTTTTTGCTAGGTTAATATTCTGTTCACGGGGGACTATCTAGGGTTGTAAAATGTTTGATTTTATTAGGTATTGATATGTATTTTAATGGGGATGTTAATTAATCATAAATGGTAGTTTAATGCAAGTGATTTCGGCATGATTTTGGCCATATATTGCTGCCCACAAATGGACAGCAATATGAATGGGTGTGATGGAATGTTGGGGCATGAATGGGCTGTTCGTGGCATATGAAATGACTTTGTTATCTAATTATTGAATTAATGATGAATTTAAGATGTTAATTATGTAATAAAATGATCAAATATTGTTGGAATTTTATTCCTCAATCATGACTTTAAGTTGTTTGAAAAAATGCCTAAGTGAAGGGGTGTATAATGTACATTGATGTTGGGGCTATTTTCAAATGAATTTTAATGGATAATTGGCATGTTTATATTATCATTATTAGGTTAATTATATGAGATTAAGGATATGCATGATTGGAAATGGGTTTTCTATGATGCATATTGCTAAAATTTTTAAATTAGTATTATGTAAGAGTAGTGTATGATGCATAGTCACCATGAGACTATATGGAATGAATGGGCAGATTGTATAATGGAATTAGGCTTTAATTATCAAGTTAAGTTACTAATTATGATGGCAAATTAGTGGTAAATAGATGGTTTAATGAAGGGTGCAAGTTAAACAGATTGTATAATGCTAAAAGTTACAAATTACACATGTCTATCAAGTGTTTGATGAAATTCTTCAATGAGAACAAAGTGGAATTGGGGGCAATGGATTAGAACTTTAATTGGCCATTAAGTGAGAAATAAAATAGAGTATTTGGTGTCTTAATTGTATGATTAAAAGTAGGAAGGAAAAATGGGCAGCTATGGTAATGAGTTAAGGTGTTTGGATCAAGTGGGATGCATGTTGTAAACTACCCTTAAAATGGGCAGCTATATGAGGGGTTTGTGACAACTATAAGATGGGTTTATTTCAATTAAATTAGTGAATGGATTGCTAGTATAATTGACAATGTTAAGACCCTTTAATTTTGATAAATTTTAATATGAAAGGATGGGTTGTAATCCATCATTTGATAGGTTGAAAAGAGACTAAGCTGAAATTTTGAAACCCTTAAAAACCAAGTTGGATATGATGCAATGAAATTATTTTTTATATTTACATGTTTACCTAGTTAGGTAATAAGAGATGGGATAAGGAAAATAATGATTTATACCCTAAATATCTAATGGTATAAATGGGTGAATGTCAGTTACAAATGCATGTAATTGAGTTAGAGCTTATATAGTTGTTTGAGAATACCAAAAGTGATACATGAAATGTTTGTAGGATCCGTTGGGCCTTGAATTAGAAAGAAGTGATTGAATTGAAGGTTGTGAATTCATTTTCATGTGAGGTAAGTAGGTTTCTTACCAAATTATATATGATTGACTATATTAACATGTTGACATATGGGCACCATGATTTATCGTGTTTTTTAATGATTTGAGACATGTTTATGGAATGTTCTTTGTACTTGAATTTACTACATGCAATTGATGTTTTGAATAGATTGTTACCTATCTTTTTGAGGTTACTTTATTCATGTAATGTAACATATGTGAGTATGACATGGTAGTAAAGTTCATGTGGATGTATGTATGACCTACATGATAGGCTTGTGTGGCTATGGTGTTTCTTGTATGGCTATGTCATTTCTTGTGTGGCTATAGTGTTGCCTATGTGGTGTATGAATGGTCTATGTGACTAATAGATTGCTTATATGGCATATGGATAGTCTATGTGACTAATAAATTGCCTGTGTAGCATATAAGGTGTGTAATAAGTGTTAGCCTTTATGGCATTGAGTACATTATAGTTGTATGTTTAATTGTATATGAGTATGCTTAGATTTAGTGAAATATGACTACACTAGCATGTGTTGGTTGTGTAACTTTATACATGACTTACAAGATTTTGCCATTTTTTTCCACTTACTCAGTTTGCCCGGACTCACCCCTTTTCTTTTCTCATGTTTTAGACACTAGGCATGTTGAAGGAGCCCAACCGGGGGTTGGTGCCCAAAATGGGAATTAATGGCGATGGAGTGACATTTCTTATTTAGCTTTTGATTATTTATTGAACAAAGATTATAATGCATTATGTGACTTGTCATATGTGAATCTATTATTGGTGGATGATGTATAAGGAGAAGTTTAAATTCTAAATATTTATTAATTATTGATTCTTAGTTATTTTCATGTCATAAGACTACTAGTTGGTCCATGTGATTATGGATGTAGGAGGATTGTGGATGTGTACAGTATATATGGATGATTGAATGTCTATATGGGTTTGGAAATCCTCATATTTCAGGGGAGACTCTACCGGATTTCCAATAGGATCTTTCTCTAAAATATGAGTAAGCAGCCCCCTCAATTTAAGGGTATTACAGATGGTATCAGAGAGGTTAGTCTTGCTATGGTATGATAATAACTAGGAAACCGAAGAGATAAAATGGTTGTGACAAGTAAAGATGAGAGTGAAATTATTGATAGTGAGGGGAGTGCTAGTATAGCGAATGAAATTAGAGACCCTAGGCAGTTCCACTATTAAGTCATGTGAATGGATTACATAAGTGCTAATTGCTTGCTTTTGTGTAACTATATATTATTCATCAGTGCAAAATGGCACCAAGGAAGCATATTGACAAGGGAAAAGCCCCTATGGTGGAGGAGGAGTCCATAAGAAGGGTGATTAGGTCATGGACCACAGGCATGGTGATCAGAGAGACACAGGAAGAGACTCCTAGGAGGGAAGTACCAAGAGAGGAATGGAGAGAGCAGGATAATACACCTCAAACGGCTAAGGAGGGAGAACGTAATGAGGCTCCCAGCAAAATGTAGAATGATCTCTAGAGGTTGAAAGAGGACTAACAATTGCAGGAAGTAATAGTCCAGATGTGCTAGGGTCTAAAGGAGGGACTGTTCCACAAGTGGGGGCAACGGAGTTTGGAGCCATGATGAACATGATGCTAGGGATGGCTCAAACATTACAAGAGCTTCTCTAGGCACAGAGGAAGTCGATTAGAGAATCCACACCGCAGGCTGGACCTAGTGAACTAGAATCAGCTAGAAGGTAGAATAGCCTAAGGAACTATGCAGTGGACTTTGGACAGATGATACAGCAGTAGCCTAGACTAGAGCTGAATTTGAAGATGTTTAACAACATGAAGCCTCCAACCTTCAAGGGAGAGAAGGATTACAAGGTGGTGGATGAGTAGATCACAAGAGTGGAAAAGGTTTTTTCCTACATGAGGTGTCTTGAGGGGCACAAATTACCGTATGCAGTCAATAAATTGGAAGGAGATGCTGAATGATGGTGGAACATGGAGAAGCATATAGTACCTGGTGATGGGATGAACATGACATGGGCGGATTTTAGGGAGAGGTTTCTGCGTCGATATGTGCCAACTATTGAGAGAGCTAAGAAGGCAATAGAATTTATGTCCTTGTATCAAGGAAAGAGGACAGTTGAAGAGTATGATGAACAATTCAAATCTCTAGCTAGATTCGTGTTGTGGGCACAGGCAGACTCCTTGGAGACAGCCAGAAAGTTCTAGGAGGGCTTGAGATTGTCTATCAGGAGAGATGTGGCTCCCTTTATGTCAAAGAAATACAAGGACATCTTGGAGAGAGCCAGAGTGGTGGAAAGGGATGAAGAGGAACATAATAAGATCAGAGATAAGAAGCGGGGAGCCAAGGACAATGGCTAAGGATGTAGGCAGAAGCTCAAAACCAATCAAACTAATGATGGACCTCCAAAGAAGGTATGATATAATCGCAAGAAACCTGGCCACCTTGCTACACAGTATACATTTTGAGAGGTAGAGGCAAGGAGAGCAGAGGGGTAGACCCACTCTGAGGCAAAACAAAGAGACAGAGCAAGGACCAAGGCACCCAGCTACTTATTTTTCTTGTGGAGAGCCTGGGCACATTAGGCCGAATTGTCCCTACTTACAGGAAGGAGATCAGAGGATGGCATAGTAGCCCATGAAAGGGGGAGCTTAGATGAGTGGCAGAGGTAGAGATCATCCATATTAGGAGCAGAGACAGAGATCGGAGCCAAGGTGTCAATATGATGGACAAAGGAAAAACCAGGCACTAGGATGACCATATGATGGGTAGAGGCCTCAGGCGGTGGCAGTGGTTCAAGCAGTCAACATTCCAGGAAGCTCAGACATTGGAGGATGTTGTGACAGGTAACCTTTATGTTTGTGATCATATGGCTAGTGTATTGTTTGATCCTGGTGCATCTCGATCTTTTGTTTCTATTGCATTTGTGAATAAAACTGGATTTTCTAAGTATCCTATGTATCATGATGTGAGAGTGTCTACACCATTGAGAACAATCAGTGTAGCATCTGACATATGCTATGAGATCCCCATAGTGATACAGAATAGACAGTTTGTGGCTGATTTGATTGTGCTAGACATGGAGAGATTGGATATAATTTTGGGTCTGGATGTGTTTCTAGAGGAGTTACCAGGGTTACCCCCGAGCAGAGAGGTGGAGTTTAGTATTGATCTCCAACCTAGAGCTAAGCCGATATCAAGAGCTCCGTATCGTATGACGCTAGTGGAGATGGTGGAATTGAAAGAACAGTTGCAAGAGCTGATGGATAAAGGGTTTATTCGCCCTAGTGTGTCACCATGGGGGCACTAGTATTGTTTGTGAAGAAGAAGGATGGCAGTTTGAGATTGTGCATCGACTACAGAGAGCTAAATAAGGTTACTATTAAGAATAATTATCCATTGCCTTGGATTGATGATCTATTGGATTAGTTGCAAGGAGCAAATACATTTTCAAAGATTGATTTGCAGTCAGGGTATCATCATATGAAGGTAAAGGCTACAGATGTATCTAAGACAACATTCAAAACCAAATATGGGCACTATGAGTTCTTGGTATGCCGTTTGGGCTAACCAATGCTCCAGCAATGTTTATGGATTTGATGAACAGAGTGTTTAGACCCTATCTTGATCAGTTTGTGGTGGTTTTCATTATTGACATTCTAATATACTCTAAGAATAAGGAGGAGCATGAGCAGCATTTGAGGATAGTATTGGAGAGGCTTAGGGAGGAAAGGTTGTATGCTAAATTAATGAAATATAATTTCTAGATAAACATTGTTGTCTTTTTGGAACATGTAGTATCAATAGATGGTATTTTTGTGGATCCTCACAAAATAGAGGCAGTAGTGAATTGGCGGAGGTCAACTAATGTGATAGAGGTGAGGAACTTTTTGGGATTAGCTACAAACTACAGAAGATTTGTGGAAGGATTTTCCACTATTGCAGTGCCTATGACCAGACTGACCCGCAAGGGGAGTCGATTTGATTTGACAAACAAGTGTGAGGAAGTGTTTCAAGAACTGAAATGGTGTTTGGTTAAAGTGCCAATGTTGATAGTGCCATCAGTCCGAGGTAGATTTGTGGTGTATAGTGATGCCTCTAAGGATGGACTAGGATGTGTATTGATACTGAATGATAACATTATAGCATATGCTTCTAGATAGTTAAGGCTGCATGAGTAGAACTATCTGACATATGATCTAGAGTTAGCGGCAGTGATCTTTGCATTGAAGATTTGGAGGCATTACTTGTATAGGGAGAAGTGTAACATTTATACTGATCACAAAAGTTTGAAGTACATTTTTACACAAAAGGAGTTGAATATGAGGCAGAGGCCATTGTTAGAATTACTAAAAGATTATGATCTAGAGATTCATTATCATCCAGGGAAAGCCAATGTGGTGGTTGATGCATTAAGTAGGAAGTTAGGTAATAATATTGATTGCATGATTACCCAAAAGGTAGATCTATTTGAGGAATTGAGAAAATTGGACCTTCATGTATGTATGGAAGGATTGGTGGCACAGGTGTGCCAATTGCCTATTCAGCCTACCTTGATAGATGAGATAAAAAGGGCTTAGGAAGAGGCTGTAGATGAGGGATTCCAAAACATAAGGGAGAGAGCTCGGAATGGAGAGTTGCCTGACTTGTTGGTGGGCTCAGATGATATTTTGAGGTACAAGAATCAGTTGGCAATTCCAATGGATACACAACTGTAGTATAGAAGATAATAGAGGATGCTCATTATTCGCCTTACACTATCCACCTAGGGAGCATGAAGATATATAATGACTTGAAAACACACTACTAGTGGATTGGTATGAAGAGTGATGTAGCTCAATGCATAGCTAAATGCATGACCTGCCAGAAGGTGAAAGCAGAACACCAAAGGCCAGGAGGATTGTTATAGTCCATAGAGATACCTGAGTGGAAGTGGTAAAATATAACTATGGACTTTATTACGGGACTACCATGTGCTATAACAGGTTATAACAGCATATGGGTGATAGTAGACAAACTAACTAAAGTAGCTCACTTTGTGCCTGTGAAGACTATTTATACAACTAAGAAGTATGCCTAGATCTATCATAAGGAGATAGTGAGGTTGCATGGAGCACCTAAGTCTATTATTGCTGATCATGGATCAATGTTTACTTTCACGTTTTGGAAGGCTTTGCACAAGGCTATGGGAACTCAATTAGATTTTAGCACCACTTATCATCCATAGATAGATGGACAAATAGAGTGGGTGAATAGGCAGTTGGAGGACATGTTGAGAGCTTATATACTGGATTGGGGCAAATCATGGATGGAGGACTTGCCTTTAGCAGAGTTCCCTTACAATAATAGTTATCATTCAAGCACTCAGATGGAACCATTTGAGGTACTGTATGGATGGAAATGTAGATCGCCTTTACACTAGAATGAGGTTGGTGAGAAAACATTGGTTGGTCCTCAGATGGTTATCGATACTATGGATAAAGTGTCACAGATTAGAGAGAAGATATAGATTGTTCAATCACGTCAGAAGAGTTATGCTGATACGAGGAGGTGTGATCTAGAGTTTCATGTGGGAGATATGGTATTCCTAAAGGTATCTCATATGAAGGGAGTAGTGCATTTTGGCACTAAGGGCAAATTGAGTCCCAGGTATGTAGGACCATATGAGATACTAGAATGGATTGGTAAGTTGGCTTAATGAGTGGCATTACTACCATCTATGAGTAAGGTGCACGATGTTTTCCATGTATCTTCCTTATGGAAGTATGAGCCAGATTCGTCTCATGTGTTGAGACCAGAGGACATTTAGGTTGAGGAGAACTTGCAGTATGTTGAGAGGCCAATTAGGGTACTTGATGGCAAGGAGACGTAACTCAAAAACAAGGTGATTCGACTAGTAAAGTTGTAATGGAGTAATCACACTGAAGATGAGGCAACTTAGGAGCTTGAAGAGATGATGAAAACCAAGTATCCTTACCTTTGAGATGAAGTTTAAAGTTTTAAGGATGAAAATTTTTGTAAGGAGGGTGGAATGGGAAAACCCCAAATTTTGGTAAGTTTAATTTTCAATTATAATAAATTTCTTGGTAATTCATGGCCCTAAATAATTGAAAATTTAATATGATTTTTGAAAATTTTACCCTTCTGGAGCAGTTTTAGTATTTTGACTATAACTTCTTCATAAAAACTCAGAATTGAGTATTTTTTTGCATTAATCATATAATTTCAAAGATTACAACTTTAATGTTGAATATAATTCCTAATTATGCTTATATTTTGATTCATGGGTCCCACAATGTGACACCACTTGGATTAAAAATGGCATAGTGTTTTGGCTATAACATTTTTATGAGAAATCAGAATTTAGTGATTTTTGATTTATTAAAAAATTCACAAAAAAGGCTACAACTTTTATGTTTATCACTTTTGATGAATCAACCCCCATATGTGCTAAATAATTGATGCAAGTAACATTTATTACAAGAATAGTGTATAAGTGCATGGGCACCACAACTTAAGTTTTTTTCTTTTTCTTTAAGGAGATCCACCATCATCCCAAAACCTAATATCCCTACCTCTTCTTGCAATCCATGAACCATCCATCCCCCTTTTATCCCATGCCCATATTTTTTTCTCCCACCGATTTTCAAGCCAGAAAATTGTGCCAACGAATATAAAATCCATCCCCACGCATCTAGCCACCCAAATCATCAAGCTTGGATGATTTCAAGGAGGGAGAATAATCTATTTACCTTGTGTTTCTATCGGTGGTCTTGAATTCTTAAAGATTTTGGTGGTTTTCAAAGTAGGTTAGAAGGTATTGCATTTTTCCCAACTCAATTTCGTATGATCTGTTTGCTAGGTTAATATTCTGTTCAGGGGGGTTGGACTATCTAGGGCTAGAAAATATTTGATTTTCTTAGGGATTGATAGGTATTTTAATGGGAAGATTGATTAATCATAAATCACAGTCAATACAAGTGATTTGGGCATGATTTTTGTCATATATTGCTGCCCACAAATGGACAGTAATATGAATGGGTGTGATGGGATTTAGGGCAAGAATGGGCTATTTGTGGTATATGAAATGGCTTTGTTATTTAATTATTGAATTAATTATGAATTAATGTTTTCAATTATGCAAGAAAATGATCAAATGTTGCTAAAATTTTATTGCTTAATCACGCCTTTAAGTTGTTTGATAAAATGCCTAAATGAAGGGCTGTATAATGTACATTAGGTTGGGGCTATTTTTAAATGAATTTTAGTGGATAATTGGCATGTTTATGTTGTCATTATTAGTTTAATTATATGAGATTAAGGATATGCATGATTGGAAATGGGTTTGCTATGATGCATATTGCTGAAATTTTTAAATTAGTATTATATAAGAGTAGTATATGATGAATCATCACCATGAGACTATATGGAATGAATGGGCAGATTGCATAATGGAATTAGGTTTTAATTTATCAAGTTAAATTTCTAATTATGATGCCAAATTAGTGTAAAATGGATGGGTTAATGAAGGGTGCAAGTTAAACATATTGTATAATGCTAAAGTTTACAAATTACACATATCTAGCAAGTGTTCGATGAAATTCTTAAATGAGAACAAAGTGGAATTGGGGGAATGGATTAGGACATTAATTGGCCATTAAGTGAGAAATAAAATAGAGTATTTAGTGTCTCAATTGTATGATTAAAAGTAGGATGGAAAAATAGGCAAATATGGTAATGAGTTAAGGTGTTTGGATCAAGTGGGATGCATGTTGTAAGCTACCCTTAAAATGGGCAGCTATATGATGGGTTTGTGACAACTATAAGATGGGTTTATTTGAATTAAATTAGTGAATGGATTGCTAGTATAATTAACAATGTTAAGACACTTGAAGTTTGATAAATTTTGGTATGAAAGGATGGGTTGTAATCCATCATTTGATAGATTGAAAAAGAGACCAAGATGAAATTTTGAAACCCTTAAAAACCTAGTTGGGAATGATGCAATGAAATTGTTTTTGATGTGTACATGTTTACCTAGTTTGGTAATAAGTGATGGGATATGGAAAATGATGATTTTGACCCTAAATATCCAATGGTATAGATGGGTGAATGTCACTTAAAAATGCGTATAATTAAGCTACAGCTTATGTAATTGTTTGAGAATGCCAAAAGTGATACATGAAATGTTTGTAGGATCCATTGGGCCTTGAATTAGATGGAAGTGATCGAATTGAAGGTTGTGAATTCATTTTCAAGTGACGTAAGTAGGTTTCTTACCAAATTATATATCATTGAGTACATTAGCATGTTGGCATATGGGCACCATGATTTATTGTGTTTGTTAATAATTTGCGATGTGTTTGTGGAATGTGTTTTATACTTGAATTTACTACATACAATTGTTGTTTTGAATAGATTTTTACCTATCTTGTTGAGGTTACTTTTGTTCATGTAATGTGATATATGTGAGTATGATATGGTAGTAAAGTTCATGTGGATGTATATACGACATACATGATGGGCCTGTGCGGCTATGGTGTTGCCTATGTGGCATATGGATGGTCTGTGTGACGAATAGATTTCCTGTGTGGCTATGGTGTTACCTATGTGGCGTATGGATGGTCTGTGTGACTAACAGATTGCTTGTGTAGCATATATGGTGTATAGCAAGTGTTAGCCTTTATGGCACAGAGTATATTATAGTTGTATGTTTAATTGCTTATGACTATGCTTGGATTGAGTGAAATATGATTGCACTAGCATGTGTTAGTTGTGCAACTTTATACATGATGTATAAGGTTTTGCCATTTTTCCCTACTTACTAAGTTTTCTTGGACTCACCCCTTTTCTTTTCTCATGTTTTAGATGCCAAGCATGTTGGAGGAGCCCAACTGGGGGTTGGTGCCCGAAATGGGAATTAGCAATGATGGAGTGGCATTTCTTATTTAGTTTTTGATTATTTATTGAAAAGAGATTATAATACATTATATGACTTGTCATTTATGAATCTATTATTGGTGGATGATGTATAAGGAGAAGTTTAAATTCTCAATATTCATTAATTATTGATTCTTAGTTATTTTAGTGCCATAAGACTACTAGTTGGTCCATGTGACTATAGATGTATAAGGATTGTGGATGTCTATGGTGTATATGGATGATTGAATGTATTTACAGGTTTGGAAACCCTCATATTCTAGGGGATACTCTACCAGATTTCCAATAGGATCTTTCTCTGAAACATGAGTAAGTAGCCCCCTCAATTTAGGGGTGTTACAAAATGTGCTAACATGTTGGAATTGAATAGGATGGCTTTCTCTTGATGATCAATAATATATGCTAAGTTTTTTATTAACATTGCACATGATTTAGAAGGAAGGATAGATGCTATCTTGTGATTCATTGATTCGTGTGATAAGTCTTTCTTTTCCATGATTGATGAAAATTTCATTGAGCACATTATATTATGATCATGCAAAGTGTATGTTGATTAGTTGATGATTTTATAAATTTAGTGACATATTTTGGTTGACATGAGCATGCTAGAACTTGTTTGATTATCCCTCGAGGCAAAATCCTAGATGAGATGTTTACTTGGAAATGATTTAGGCATTTTTTGATCAGTTTGAGCCTTTCAAGCTAACCTAGAATATCATGTCACTAGTGTCCCCTTTGAACCTTCATGAAAGAATGGCATATGCAATGCATGTAAAAGACCACCATTCAATTTTCTTTCTTTAGCCTCATCATCTAGACCCTTTTAGCTTGAAAAACCATACTTAACCTATAAAAGATATGTTTTATATATATGGTTGTTAGTTAGGTATTAGTGAAGCAAAAGAAATTAAGTTTGGGGGGAATTGAAAAGAAGAATGCCAAAAGAAGAAGAAAAAGGATAAAAGAAAAGAATCAACAAGGAATCATCTTTTAACTAGGGGAACCACATCTCCATGAACTCAATAAAAAACAAGTTTAGGGTGTGGTAGTAATATAGACCATAATAGGGGAGATCACATCCCAATAAACTTGATAGAAAATAAGTTTGGAGGTGTGATAGTAATAAATCTCATAATAATACAAATAAAATAAAAAAACCTTAAAAATAATTAAGAGAGTGAACATTCATATGCAATTCCATTATGGTCTCTTACTTTATGAATCCTTACTTCTTTTCTTTATTAGACAAACATAAAGCCCCATTACAAGCTTAACAATGACCTATTGATCCAAGTGAACAGAGTCATCTACATTAGTGGAGAGGGATTATAAAAAGCAAGCTTATGGGGTATTTTATGAAGATCATTAGAATCACTAGTTTACACATTGTTGACTGAAAAGAATGCATGTAGCATGAAATTGATATCACACACACACACACACACACATATTTTCACTTCATGAAAGAATTGATGAAGCATGAGTTTCATGAGATAACTTTGTAAGTGCCTTAAATGATTACTAGTGATTCTAACATCCGACTGCGGATGGTGACGACACCTGATCGGCGGAATGACGGAGGCTGACGGCGCGCAGCAGCGTCTCGCTGCCAGCAGGGATGGTGCCGACGGCAGTAAAACGCGACGGGCAGCGGCGTCTCGCCGCCAGCTCCAACGGCGGCCTCCGATGGACGACATCGACGCACAGCCAGCAGGTCACCGACGACGGCGACGCAGCGAGCGGCAACGCCCCGCCGCCGGCAGGGACAAAGTGGATGGCAGAAGTGCGGCATCACGCTGCCAGCCATAACGGTAGCCTGTGGCGATAGCACCCGGCCACACAGCGGTCACGACAGGCAGCTAACCCATCACGCAATGAACGGAATTGTGAGCAGGTGCCCACAATAGGAGCGCCAGCATGGCGCACAGCTAGTTGCCATCGTCGACGTGCCGCGGATGCAGGTGCCACTTCACGCCCGTCTCAGGCCATATGAGCAGAACAAAGAGCGCCAGCATGGCACGCAGCTAGTTGCCATCGTCGACGTGCCACGGACGCAGGTGCCACTTCACGCTTGTCTCACGCCAGTTGAGCGGAACAAGGAGCGCCAGCATGACGCGCAGCTACTTGCAATCGTCAATGTGCCACGGACGCAGGTGCCACTTCAAGCCCGTCTCACGCCAGTTGAG
>JAYJMB010088499.1:44710-57292 GCA_036873735.1 Pouteria campechiana | reverse complement strand
ATAACTACACATATGACATCAAAGGCATGCATAACTACATATATGACATAAGATTTACATGAAAAAAAAATTAATCAAGAAGAAAAAAAAACCATATGAGAGAGAATCAAATCATAGATTATAAAGAAATATACTAAGGATATCTCATATATATCTCTAATCAACACACTATTATGACCTTTCTTTCTCAAAAAACCCTAATATCTATATGATAGCTCTTTCACCTGTGACCTAAATTTCCTATTGAATTTTTAATTAAAACATACATATATACTTTCTTAGTGACTTTTCAACATGGACATACTTAGGTCAATTTCATGTAGGCAAACTCATTGAATTTTGTAAAATACAAAACATAGAACCTAAAATGATGATCAACCGATTATTGAAATAAGTGAAAATTATTTAGGCCAAAGATTTAGTGGCGTTTTGGGGCAAAATCATCATGACCCAAGTTGATTAATGTGCACATTGACCTGCTGCTGGGAGGAAATGAATCCTTTGAATCTGGATATTTTCATGCAATGATCTTACCAGCCGCACCATGCTTGGGTCGGGTCTGGGCCAAAAGAAATACGCTTAACTGTAGGACGATGCGATATTGGCGCATAGAGAGTGGAAATGGGTGGTGGACCGCATAAAATTTTATTATTTTGATACTCATTCTTAATGCTACGACACCCACTTTAAATGCCCTTTCTAAGTCAAAATCCTTCTGATTTTTTAAAATTCTGAATCATTCTCCATTTGTGGCCCACCCGAAGAAAGAAAAGGGCAACCACAACCATGAATTATTTGTGCTTACGATCAGGTTTCCCATTTGCAATGCACGGCTCAGTGGTACACTTATCTGACAGTGAGCATTATTGAAAACACTTGCCACATGAATTGCATTTGGAAGCGCAGAAATTGGCGGAATTTCTGGCTCGTAATACAGCAAGCATCATCTATCTCGTTATTTAGTAAAGCTCACCAGCTACGGCCGTCACGCCGCGGGTCTGTCGGCGCACCTAGGTGCCACGTGGCAAACTTTCAAATTTCTGGGCCACTTGAGTGATCCGTCCTACGTAGGTGGAAGGAAACTTTGCTGCCGCCGGCTTCTGTTTCGTGCGAGTGGAAGAATAAGTAAACTTCTTTTCCGCGGCCTCGGGCTGTTTTTCAACAATAGGAATACCCACTTAATCACTTTCAGGAGAAGGGAAGAAGTAAATCCTAAAACCAACTTCATTGCTGCTTTGATTATGGCAATAGCAGTGCATAAAGGCTACCTTCCTTCATCCTCAGCATTCTACGCAGAAATCCCCCACCCATCTTTTCAATTTCGCAGCGGACGCTCGATGGTTGCTCTTCTCAAGAATCATTCGTTCACCAGTAACGCTGTAGGAAAGAGGTTGAAAAGGGTGCGGGCTGCTGCGACTGAAGAAGCCTCGGCGGCCTCTGTGGGAGGTGGGAGGAGTGGTGGGGAATGCCCACAGCGGAAGCTCCGGATATTAGTAGCTGGTGCTGGGATTGGTGGGCTGTTTTTTGCTCTGGCTGCTAAGAGGAAGGGGTTTGATGTGGTGGTGTTCGAGCGGGATGTGAGTGCGATCAGAGGGGAAGGCCGGTACAGAGGCCCAATTCAGCTTCAGAGCAACGCGTTGGCTACATTAGAAGCTGTTGACAAGGCAGTGGCTGATGAGATCATCGAGGCTGCCTGTATCACGGGTGATCGGATTAACGGGCTTGTTGATGGAATGTCTGGTTCTTGGTAAGTGCTGGCCTCTTCCGAGTTTTGGTCTTGGATAGTGGGAGATTGTTTTATCCCATCATGTTCGTGTTTCTACTGTTCGGCACCTTTTTCATGCCATCTTATCCTTGCTTCTGTTTTTCCATCTACTGTACTCATTTTTTGGCAAGTATATCTAATGCAGGTAGGATATCAAGCTGCCCCCAAATCAGTATGCCAAGGCAAATTTCAGATGGTAATCTCGTTGATTAGGCTGTTTGGCATCAATTTGAGTTGCTGAATACTTGAAGTAGAAAGGAAATTCACTAAGATGATCCAACTTAGGAATTGAACTCGCAGGGGCACATACCTTCTTCGTTGGTTTGATGCTGTTGTTTGACCTTCATAAACAACATAAGATCCAAAAGCTGCATTGAAAAAGGAGATATATTTGGAGTAATACAGTACTGCAATTTGTTTAACTCGGTTAGAGTTGACTGATTTTAGCTTTGCATATATGAAATAAATTGTATTAAATCAGTTAACTATTGGCCTTCAGGTATATCAAGTTTGATACATTCACTCCTGCAGTAGAAAGAGGGTTGCCAGTCACAAGAGTCATTAGCCGAATGTTATTGCAAGAAATATTGGTTCGAGCAGTTGGGGAAGACATCATCATGAACCATAGCAATGTTGTGGATTTTGAAGATGAAGGAAACAATGTAATTTGAAAACCGCAACTTATTCTTGCTCTTAGAATGTGTGCTGGTTTCAATCATCTGTAAAAAAAAATGAAAAATACAGATCTGGAATATGCATCTCTGATGACAAGAAGAATGGGTCGATGTGATGAAAACGAGCAAATGGGTGTCAGTTCATTCCCTTTTTGTGTTGCACCTTACAGCTGGGAAGTTTAGCATATTAGTTTAGGTGTCCCATGGGGCATGCTTCTGTGCATGTTCATGGAAATATTTAGACATACTAACTCAATGTTACTCTGTTATATTCTTTTCATGAGTTCAGGTTACTGTTATTCTTGATAATGGACAGCGGCATGAAGGTGATCTCTTAGTTGGTGCTGATGGTATATGGTCGAAGGTAGTTTTGTGATTTTTAAAGTTTGTGAGAACTGTCTAACTATATTGCTAAAGAAACCAAACAATGACAAATTTCATTACTAATAGGTACGGAGAAGTTTGTTTGGGCCGAAAGAGGCTTCCTACTCAGGCTACACTTGCTACACTGGTATTGCAGATTTTGTGCCAGCTGACATTGAAACTGTCGGGTATGTTTTAGGGTACTTGGAAATTTCACCATCTTGAAGTTTGCTTTAGGCCATTTGAATCATTTTCCAAGTTAGATTGATTTCATGGTAGTTATTTTCTCATGTTGAACTATCTTAGACACTGCAATATTACAGTTATATGTTATATCTTGATTGTTTCTTTTGTGAAGGTACCGAGTATTTTTGGGTCACAAGAAATACTTTGTTTCCTCAGATGTTGGTGCTGGAAAGATGCAGTGGTATGCATTTCACAAGGAACCACCTGGTGGATTTGATATCCCAAATGGTAGTTAAACTTCATATCAAAATATTTTTTCATTGATTTGGATAGTACTGTTTTTTTCCTTCGCTATGATGAATGAATTGCAACCCATTCTTTGGTCCCATTTAAAGTTTCTCCTATCTTTGATTATCAGTAATAGAAGGATTTCTTCTCAAGGTCCATCTTTAAGAATACAATATTGAATCACACGTAGCTTGTGCATACATGTTGAGGATTTTTTCTGCCTCTTTTCTTTTGATTTTGAAATGCACATGAGTCAAGAGAGCCATGTGGCATATAGAAGAGAACTCATTCCAGCACATAACTCCCAACTAAATATTGATACAGAATGCCTTCTGAAGTTTGTCTTGTTAGGACATTCACCTACATCCTTCATTCCTTTTTTTTTGTGGATTATTTTGCAGGTAAAAAGGACAGATTGCTTAAAATTTTTGAGGGCTGGTGTGATAAAGTTATTGACTTGATTGTTGCAACGGATGAGAAGGAAGTTCTTCGTCGTGATATATATGATAGAATCCCCATTTTTAACTGGGGAAAGGGCCACGTAACTTTGCTTGGTGATTCTGCTCATGCAATGCAGCCAAATTTGGGTCAAGGTGGCTGCATGGCCATTGAGGTATGCTAACATGGTTCTTGCATAATAGCTTGTTTCTCTCCCTCTAGCAATGCCTTCATAATAGAAATAGATTTTTAACATGAAAACCATAACCCAAAAGACAAATCTTTTATCCTGTGACAGAAAACTCACTTTTTACCTCATAATAGGATGGCTATCAACTTGCTCTAGAGCTAGAGAAAGCTTGGAAACACAGTGTCGACTCGGGGATGCCTATTGATGTTATATCTTCTCTAAAGTGGTAATGTTTTTCCCTTCATGAAATTACATATTGAGGTGGCAACTGAGTCAAAATGGCACTTCAACCATTTCTTAGCATATATATCACACTTATGAGCTTTAATACCACATTCCCACTAGTGAATGGCTTTAGCCAAAATAGTTCGTAATTATTGTTGGAATGTTACTTTATTAATCAGTTATGAGAGGGAGAGAAGATTCCGTGTCACCATTGTCTATGGACTGGCAAGGATGGCTGCAATGATGGCTTCCAAGTATAGGCCATATCTGGGTGTTGGGCTTGGACCACTCTCGGTATGAACATATTGAACTAACTCATCATCCTTTCAACTCCTATCCCAGTTATTTACAATTAGCTACCTTATTAAGGTGATTCCTATTTCACTTCATTTTCGTTTCTTCTCATCATAGTTGGTTGTGACATCTTTCTTAGTTTTTGACCAAGTTTCGAACTCCACACTGGGGAAGATTCGTTGGGAGACCATTTATAAAAGTTGCAATGCCTTTAATACTGAACTGGGTCTTAGGTGGTAACAGGTGAGGGGATTTCCAGCATTGAAGCCATTGCATTATTCTGTTTCAGAGTTATCTATATTGCAATGTAGAGTTTTCCGCTCAAACCTATTTGCATTATTATATATTGCTTATGCAGCTCAAATCTAGAAGGGAGACCCCCAAGCTGCCGACTATCTGATAAAGTAAGTCATTCTTTAGGTGAAACTTGAAAGAATTTATAAAGCTTTTTTGCAGTGTACAACTCACTGAAAGTTTAGGTAATCCCTAATATTCATATCTAATATTGAATTACTGTTGTAGGCAAATGACCAGTTGGGAACATGGTTCAAAGATGATGATGCTATGGAGCGTGCTCTTAATGCAGAGTAAGATGCATCCAGGACGATATAGCTCATTAGACTTCATGCTAGCTGGGTTGATAATTTAATCACTTGCTATCTTTTTTTATGCTGCTTTTCCTAAACACATGGTATTATGACTTTCTGCTTTTGTCTCATAGGTGGTATTTATTCCCCATAACAAAGGAAACCAGTAGCATGTTACAGCCTGTTCATTTAAGCAACGACAAGCATGAACCTTGCACAATAGGGTACCCTCTATAGTGAACTCTCATTGCATAACTTTCCATTTTTCGTGTAAAGGAATTTTCAATGAACTATGAATGTGTTGCATGCCAGGAGAATTTCAAATGCAGACCTCGATGGAAAATCTATAGCTGTACCTCTTCCGCAGGTAATTTGGTCCAAAAAATCTCTAGTTGGTGGCTTTTTTCCCCTCAGTAATAAAATTAGGTGGCTCAGAAGTAACCTGAACTCAGGTATCAAGGTTGCATGCACGTATCCACTGCAAAGAGAATGCATTCTACTTGACTGATCTATGCAGTCGACATGGGACCTGGATTAGTGAGTAAGTTACGGCAAACAAAATCATTGGTTTCTCATTTGTGTTTGAACATGGCTAAACCATCTGCATTCTTTTCTCCTGCAGCAATGAAGGTAGGCGGCACCAGGTGCCACCAAATGTTCCTGTCCGTTTTCATCCTTCTGACATTATTGAATTTGGTTCTGATAAGGTTAGTAGAAATAATCTTCTTCGTTGTGTTCATGAATCATAAACTGAAATTAACGATTTCAATCTGGTAAGCATTGGAACTTGAGAATGACCATACAAGCCGTCAAACACTTTCATGACACCCTTTGCTGTTAATATATAGCCTTGTACAGATATTGGTATACAGAGTCCAACATCTGTAGAAAATAGTTCAAATACCATTTCTACAGCCTAATACAGATATTGGTATACAGAGTTCCACACCTGTAGAAAGTAGTTCAAATACCGTTTCTAAAGCATACAACGATTAGAGCAAGTTCTGAAATTTCAGCATTCTGTCAGTTAGTGTGATTCCTGGAGTTGCATTTGTCTGTGCAAGTTATCCAGGTTGCCTATTCTACATGAAAGACACTGGAATTCAAAAGGAGAGGAAACATCGCTTAGTTTGTAATGCAACTTTTTGGGGCCCCAAAGAAGACTTATCAAATATCTACCTCCTTAGATATGTACAGTATATAACATATTTACACTGCATTCTGTGTGCAATTTCTGATTGTTATACAGACAGTTCACTTGGCTTAGATTCTGAATAAATTGCACAGGCCATGTTCCGGGTGAAGTTGCTGAAGAATCTTCACGAGACTCAAATCAAGGCTAAGAATGAAATCACAAAAGAGGGCAACCAATAAACGAATTTGAATTTATTGGTGAACTCTCCGAAAGGCTTGGCCAGGACAATGTAAAAATATGAATTTCATTCTTCTTCTTTTGGATTTTATAGCAATCCATGAAGTGTTGTATCAGAATGGACATCCAGAAAGACAGAAAATTCAACGACAGGATCTTTTTCCTCATAAGGCGTTGACCGCATGTATTTCACTCTGCTGTCTCACGAGCTTGCTTACATAGAGATATCCAAGCTCGCCACAAACATCAAAATTGTAGGCTGAATCTTTGTGAGTCTGCTTGACGGTGTTGGCCCGCCTAATGTTTTTGGGCGATTGGCCTGTAGCCTTTGCTGACCCACTTTCCGACTAGAACAATGGATGGCAACAGTGTTCAATGTAGGCAATGGGCTCAGGGGTTGGGAAGTAGGCAGCTCTGATTTCAGATAGGAATCCTAGTCGCCTTGGTAAAAACATCAGATCGAATCGATGTGATTTTTACGGATTCAAATCATACAATAAGAAAAATTAGTGGCATCTGTGGCAATTTTGAAACATGATTGGGTCGCTCTCTCTACTTTATAGGTGTTTTTAATTTCTTTCAAGCCAGATGAGTTTCACAGGTGAAGGAATACTTGCGAAACAACACTGTCGAAAGATGTGCAGCAAGGAGATCATTTCATACACGGTCATTTAGAAGACTTGCTTGTGGTAACGAGGCAAAGTTTCCTTCATCTGTTTTCCTCTATTTTTTATTCTTTTTGATTGATATAACATAATTACGCCAATCCTTTTCCTTACCATTACTTGCTACTTTTAACCATTACTTTCTATTTGTTTTACTTAAAAAATCTATTTATTTCATCTTTTTTCATTTTAATTCCAACCATTACCATTACTTACCCACGACTCTTACCTGCTCAACCATTTACAGTTTTCCTGAATGGTAAGCAAAGCAACACAGAGCCTGATATTATTATTCAAACAGGTCGTCTTACCTCTTCAAAGCATATGACGCCTCAATTCTCTCCACCATTTATTTATGTTGAATCGAAACATGGGGCATTGCTGTCACGAATGCGCCAATGAGATCTTTTCTCTTTCTTTTTCTTTTTTTTTTTTTCGAACCATCCACATGAACAACACCATTCTCGATGCAAAGATTCAAATGAACTCTTCACAAAAATATCAGATGGCCATGCACCGTGGGCAAATAATTCGGCAATCATTAGAAAACAAACTCTCTGATGCGGTAATATTTTGAATTAACACGATGGATACATTACAGACAGTCAAAACCTGCCGCCTTGAAACCTTTTATATCCTCAGTATCTTGTGCGGCTTCTCACCCTGCTAACATGTCAGCAGCATCTCTGTGAGCTGCGGAGCGAACGTGACATCTCCGCTTTAGCATTCGTTTAGGAAAGCAAGCCATTCACCTGGGTGATTGAGAACGAGAGTGGGAATGGGAGTGGTATCTCAGAGGGCTCCTGCTCCGGCTTCTGCTTGACCTCGAGCGGGAATGGTATCTTCGAGGGCTCCGGCTTCTACTTTGGCTTCTGCTATGCCGGTACCTTCTGCAGAAGTATAATGTTACCATGGAATGCTAAGGATGTCCTCTTTTGGCAGGCATGCTTAAACGTAAAACATAGCTCACAAATGCATGCTGGCTAACCAAGCATCAATCTGAAATTCAATCCCAAGGTTGAACATTTGAACCAGAATCAGGTGCAATAGTTGTCAAGCAATTTAATATATTGCTTGCAGCTTCAAGGCAGTGACAAATGGTATGATAGCAGTTGAGCATTTTCAATCAAACAAAGATCCAGGCAGATCATCTATTCAACAACTTTCTTTTCAAAGTTTAGTTGTAAACAATAGAGATCTATTTGAGCCAGAGGTTGGAACAATTGAACAGGTGATTAGCTGGAGTTAAACTGGGGCCAGCATGTCTATAGGCTCTGGCAAGAGATTTAAAAAGTGAAATGAGGTGTCCAAAATGCAAGAATCACACTCCATGCTTGACCTCACCTAGGGGGAGTACGGCTGCAGCTTCTACTATGGCTACCTCGATGTCTGTATCGACTCATCCTGCTTGTTTCTGCTAGTTTTTCCAGCCTTTGTCGTTCCTGCTCCCGTTTTTTAGCCATCTCAGCAGCTGTGTCTTTTTTAACTGCATACATCAACGAGTTTTCAAGTGTCAGAACAGGCAAACTGCAGGTTAGAATAAGATGAACCCCCAAGATTAAATCCAAATGTGGCTTTTTCAGCTAGGCAAAACATCAATACCATTAGTCTATCTAGAAGGAAAAATTGCACAGTGTAAGCATCATACTTTGTTTGTTCAGTTGCTTGCTCATTATGCGTTTGAGGCGTTCCTGAGGTGTCTCCTTCTTCTCACCCTGCTGAGGTTTTACGGCCCCTCCAGCAGCAGTTGGCTTGCTTAGCTTTGCAATTGCCGATGAGGTGCTAAGGTTTAATGATGTTAACATTTATAAAATAAGTTAGAAACTGGTAATAGTAGCTATCAGAGGATTATGGAACTAGTCAAGTATGAGAACTCTGCAAATGAAACCTCACATAATGTCTCCTGCATAAACTCTGGGCAGTTTAATAAATAAACAAAGATCTTTTAGGGAAGAACTAACCAGGAAGATACTGGGGGGAACCATTGGGACACCAAGAATTATACCTGACTAATGGTTTCAACACTTTCCGATTCTTCTCCTTATCAAGAGATACAGCTGATGCTGGGTCAACATGAAGTGCCTCAAGTATAAGACCACCTGATGGCCTGCATGCATGCAAAAGCATTAGATAGATCCATTGCAATGATTCAATGTCTTATAAGGTCAGCACTTTTGGAACTGATTAGACATGTCTATTTCATGAGAAAGAAAATCTTCAGATGTGCTTTGCAAGGCACCCGTCTACTAGTGCCCGTTAAAACAGCTGTAATAATCTCCCAGTGTATTGTATTTTCCCCTGCAACCATGATCTCAACCTAGGCCTGATATCTATCCCCTAAACCCAAAATTCGTCCCTCAGGAGTATGAGCACCAGAACAAGCTGCAGCAGAGAAAACATTGTCCAATCTAGCTTTGCAAGAACTAAAGGTCGAGTGCTCCGACCGGTTTGTTGCATCAGGTTGAAATGGAGATGATGGTGGAGAGATTGATTGCAGCTTCTGATCATCCAAGCCTGAGGAGCCCCCATACTCAGTGATGTACTCTATTTTTCCTGTCTTTGGTTTGCTCCGATGCCCATTATCAGCATGCACGGAACGATCATATCGCCTTGAGTATGATGGGGAGCGAGACCGTGATCTGGATTGTGATCTGTCCAAAGAAAACCACATATCTAAGGGTCATTCATGTAAATAAAATGCCACTGCCACAACAGAAACACCAGCAGATTATGAATAAGCATGCTACTTACATTCTGGATCGGGAATAAGCTTCATAAGTAGGACTTCGCCGAGGCTCCCTGTAAAACATATAATTTAAAGCAGAATCATCAGCATCACTGAGGATTGATGTTTAATTTTTCAGTTGTACATGATGAGCTTGCAAATATGGCATGAAACAGAGAACAGGCAGAAGTAATTTGGAGTTTCTTACCTATAGGGATCATGATGAAGAACTCGGCTTCCACTTATACGTGCTGCTTCCCTCTCTCTTTCTCTTTCCATCTGAGAAGCCTTTCTTCTTTCCTTGCGACTCAGTTTTCTCTATAAAATTCAGAATTCAAATGGCATGGTCATCAAGCAGTCATAAGAGAAAATAAACAATACATCAGTTGACGATTGCAAACATACAATTGCAGGATCCCCTTTAACCACTTCTTTCTGCCGTTTCTCCTCCTCTTTGGCCTTCTTGTCCATATAAAGAAGCCAGTTGTATCTCCTCACACCAAATTCTTTAGCAATCGATTCCATTCCTTCATCATTGCTATCATCACTGCTAATGTCCTTTTCATCATCATCATCATCATCATCTTCTTCATCATCGACGTCATCATCATCATCGGACTCCAAAAGATGGGAGTCCTCCTTTCCATCTCCCCCATAAGAAAACCCCACCTGTGAGTATGCACCCTTATTTGCTGAAGGTTGAGTTGCAGGAGGCCTAAAAACCAGTTCAACAACACAATGAAAATTAAGCAATGAAACACTAAAGAAAACTAATTCTTCAGAGCAAGATTAAGGTATAAAGATGACCTACTAAAGATATGGTTATAAAATACATCACCACACCATGAATTAGCAAGGTAAATACTGGATTAGCAAACATGCAATTGTAATAATCCACGAAAATTAAACAAGATAGGTCTAGGAGGTATGCCCCTTCTGATAAATTGCATGAAAGAGACCTAAAGGCATGTTTGCTCCAGGAGGCATGCCCTTTCTGATAAATCGCATGAAAGAGACTTAAAGGTATGTTTGCTCCAGGAGGCACGCCCTTTCTGATAAATCACACAAAAGAGACCTAAAGGTATATTTACGAATTGGAAAAAGAGGTGGAAAAGAAGAGGAAAAAGTGAAATATGAAAAGTAGAAGAAAATGGAGAACATCATATGACAAGATAGAAGGTAATGATTAGAAATCAAGAGAGTAAAGATGAAATAGATACATTTTTTTAGATGAAAAAAATGAGGTAATAATGAAAAAAAATACAGATTTGTTGGGAGTGGTAAATGTCAAGTCAATTGAAAGGGGTGTAGAAAAAGATGAAGAAAAAGGATTTCCAACCCTTTTTTCCATTTATCCTTACATAATATGTTAAACAGCATATGATTAGCAGAAAAAAGACCATGAATCATCTCCATCCATGTCACGAATTTAAAGGGGGTAAAAATATCATCCATCCTTGATACTGCATGTATTTTACTTTTCTATAAGCACTGCAAGGCTCTTAAGATTCAATGAAAGGGGAACATCAAGAGAGTATTTCCCAGTTAGTGCTGAACCAGGTCCATGATATCCATCTGAATTACATGCTCCGGCACATGCTTGAGCTCCAAGATGCATAAAGCAGGAAAAAATAGCTATTTACCTGTGAAATGGTAAACCGGTATAATATCATGGACCAACTTTGCTATTTTTTTCCTGTTGAATGGTAAACCAGTATGATATCATGGACATACTTCACCTTCAAATGAGAGCAGATAGCTCCAGGAAGTGATACTAGCTATCGCATCAATGCATTATTCAGTCTGGTCAGTTAGCTTTGCTACTGTTTACAAAAAAAATAGGTCAGTTGGAAGTTTGCAATCATTTCATGAGTTGCAATGTTTCTTCAATTAATGTGGGTATAACACTAAAAAGTAACTTTCTTGGGAGAATCCAATTAATATATTGACCATACAGTGCAATGAACTCCAAAGTAGATAAGCTAACCAATAGGAAACTTAATCAAACATGGGAGAATATTTGTCTATTCAACAACAAATGAGAAATGTAATAGCATGGATATATAATTTATCTGCCAAAGTACAATGCTCCAGAAAGGGAAAATCTAAACCTGTCTGACACAAAGGGAGCAATAATCTTTGCCTCTATTTCTTCATTAACATGCTTCAAGCCCTCTTCATCAGTAACTGTTTAATAAACATTGTTTAGCTGGTGAAAGTAAAAAAAGATGAACTAAAATGACAGACGAACATCATTTCCAAATGAAGAAATACAATCATCTACATGGACCACATTGTCAAAAAGGTATAAAACAAGGAACTTGGCATTTAAGAGTTAGGCTGACTAGAAGTTAAGAAATATGTTTTGCAGGGTCAGAAAGAATAACAAAACTATCTGCAAATAAGAATGTCAATATCAGATTAAAAAACAACGAGTACCGACATCCTCTACGGCGATGCTTAATTAAATCCCGATAACGCTCAAAATTAACAAACTCTTCTAGTTCTTCTTCTTCCTCCGTTTTATGTTGGGCACGAAAGGTTCGTGAATCAGAATCGCGAATGAAATCAAGAAGTGCACGTCCATCAAATCTGCTCACCAAGCAAGATTGACCATGATAAGAAAACAATATTTGGGGCAAGCGGTTTATATAAAACAGGCAAACAATTCACCTGTCAATCAATATATTCTGTTTTCCGTTCCAGGGTATCCTGCCACAAAGGACCAAAAAATTTCAAAGGTTACTCAACTCATCAGGGCGAATTTCCTTTTGCAGGAGAGAGAGAGAGAGAGAGAGAGAGAGAGAGAG
>JAYJMB010088499.1:4416-44610 GCA_036873735.1 Pouteria campechiana | reverse complement strand
GAGAGAGAGAGAGAGAGAGAGAGAGAGAGAGAGGCTTACAGGCCCTGCTGGTCTTGCGTGGCCTGGTAGAGGCCATCATCACGATAAGTTCGGCATCGAGATGCGATGACCTGAAGTGACTGCTGCGGATCACCCCGCCTCTTAGCTAGGAAGATGGCCCGCCTCTGCGCCCGGCGCCGAGCGGCGTCCATCATATCATGGACTTTCCTCTCCGACCTCCTCGCCTCGTGCCACATGCTTTCCGTTCTCTCTTCCTACAACGATTAAGCGATGGACGGGTTGATTCTTCTCTTTTTCCAGCCTAACCCTAGCCCTAACAGCCTAGATTTCCATTGGAACCCCTTTCTCCCTTCGATTCTCCCTCTCTTTTTCTTCTTCCACAAAGCCTAATTTTCAATAAAATCCCAACCTGCTTTTTCTTCGATCGTCTGCGATTTTACTCTTCTTCCTGTGCTCAGGAGAGGGATTTCTATGACGCTCGAAGACGCCCTTCACGCGCTAGATTACCTTTGTGCATGGCCAAAATGGTGGGCTACCAGGGCCTGAACCACACCATTAAATGGGCCAAGTCGAATATGATTGTGGCCCATTTTTTGGAGTTTAAAGTGGGTCTACCGGCCTGGGTCGAGTATTTATCTCTCTCAGACTCTCACTGCTCTAGAGAGCTGGAACCAGCTTGCCGGGCCCTCTCTTAGAACTAGCTGAATCCGCATTTTGCACGAATTGGGCAATGCTGTTTTGTAAAAAGATTTAGTGCTTGCAACCATCTGCTCATACTTCACCCGGTATGAACCACCTAATTCTGCCTCTAACGAATCTGAGTTGCATGGTGGGAAATTCCAAGTTTGAGGGACCGTTGCTGTTATCATATCATATATAGCTTTTATTTTAATCAACCATGATTTGCTGTCTTAGTTAGTCATGGAAACGCCCTAAATAAACACACCTTGAAATCAGAGTAAGAAACTTGGGAGCAAAATACACCATACACTTAAAAGCGGTCAGCTATTTTACTCAATGCAGCATTGCAAGAGCTCCGCCTAAGAGCATGAAGAGCCAAACGCATCTGCCCATGTTGGATGGTTCGTGTTTCGGCCGCGGCGCTGCAGCACCTCGGATTTGGATACACGACTCATATCGAAGTCGATGAGTTCGTTAATGCGACGCGATGGCTTGAAATGGTGCTTTTTACCATGTACGTGGGAATGTGTTCGAATGGCGTTTTCCTGGAAACGCAGTCCCACTCCCAAGAGATTTCTATTCCCAAGAATATGGCTTTAATTTGTAATTACAAGTAGCAAACCATGTGCAAAGTATATGCATATGCATGTGTGTATGTAACCCTTTAATTCCCTGAAATTACAGTCCACATGAAAATTATCACCCAAGCACATTTGCAAATCCGCAGTTCAAGATCATGTGAATTCCAGCCACCAAAACATTTGATTTCATGATGGGAATCGAGTAGGGCCTCATTTGTTGCAATAACCCTGGGAATAAAGTTGGGAAGGTTGTGAATCCGTTTATATCATCATAAAGGAATTGATGCAGATGAAGATTTCTGTGCTTGTGCCACACAACGTGGAACCATTTTTTGTAAACCAGTAGGCTGAGAAGAGGTGGGGCAATAAAAATTTACCACACATAACTACAATGTGATCGCCCCCACCACTTGTATTGGACGAAAATTTTGAAACAATAGGTCATAATTTTACAGTGTTTGTGGGGTGCATCTTTTTTCTTTTCATGGTTTCATTCATTAGCCATTCTTGTGTTGCCGGAAATGTCTGAGAATGAAACTATCAGCATAAAGTGGGTAATTCTTCCTTATCAAACCCTTTATACATTTCCAATACGAGAAATCGATTGCCACTCCATCCTTTCGGACTATGAACAAGCAACGAGAGTTCTCAAAATCCGGGTGGTGTCCGACCTGTCCAGAAAAAAATTGAACTCAGTCCATGCCAGCATATTTTCTTCTGGAATGCAATGTATCACTTTTGCAAAATCTGTAGCAGAGTAAACCATTGAATTTTACCAACAAAACTAACAAAGAGAGAGAAGACGATAATTTCAAGGAATTTAGGTTAATGTGTGAATATCATCATGAAAACAATACATTCTTTAAGTAGCTTTTGAACTTCAGCACAATACCAATGCTGCAAACAATGACTTGAAAGGGCAACCATTTTCATTTTATGGCATAGTCACTAATTTCTGATTGGCGTTGTTGCCAAATGGTACAAACAGTGAGCAAAAGATTAGTTATGGTGTTTCCCCTGGTGCTTTTCCTTTCTTTTCTTTGCTTTGCCTTTTGTTTTTTGTCCCCAGCAACAATATGAATATTATTAAAAGCAGTAGAGGAGAATAAGGAAAAAAGAACATTGAAAAGAGCCATGCCTCTCAGATCCCATAAACCACTTCACCAAGCATTCCTGGATTCCAGATGACAATCCTCTGAAGGGACAGGGAACCCTATAGAAAAGGGAACCTCTCTGCTTTAGCTTTTTGGATTCTATGGTGGTACAATAAATTCATTGAAGTAATCTTTCCAAAGTAGATGGAATAAATACGACCATGAAATGATAGGGGAAGGTCCTCCAAGAATTCTCACTCCTAGTATTATGAAGAGACTAGAGGGCACAAAGGAACAAAACAATGGAATTTCCTGAGAGGAAGAGGCATCTTTGTCTCCCAGAGCAAATAAATAATAATTCGCCTTACGATACAAGTTCTGAAAAGGAAATTAATTAGTGGAGCACTTGTCAAAAATGTTAAGGTAAATTGCCGTGCTGACTGATGATTGAACAACCTGGACTTTGTTGGTAACTGATTAAACAATCTTAGGGCCTTCGAAAATTGTAGTGAGAGTTAAGAAAAGATGAACCTTGTTGGTAGGAATTCTAAAATTGTAGTGAGAGTTAAGAAAAGATGGACCTTATTGGTAGGAACCCTCACCAGTAATTTGTTGGAACCGACCTCCCTGATGGGCCCCATGTGGCCACTCATTTAGGCACTATTGAGGTTCTAGATTCTGCCCTAACCTTAATCACCAAAAAGAAAAAAAATCCCACCCTATGAGAATATTAGAGCAGAGGCAGTGGTAAGCAACTTACAGGGATCGCAACTTCTTCATACACACACAAAAACAGGCAAAAAGAAAAGAAAAGAATTCAAGCAAAAATACACAGCTCTTATTAATCAAATTTTTTCAGTAATTAAATAAATAAATGCAGAAAAATGTAGAATGCCCCACCTCCTAGATCATCTCCCTAATCTACCCACCCAAAGACGCATCCTAAAACCCAAGAAGATCTTCGAAAATTATATAATGGCAACAATTAGCTTCAGCAACAAGCATTCTGCAGCTGGAGCCTGGATATTTGGCCCCTAAAACTGCAACACAGCCCAACATCTGACATCTAGACTCCAATATTAGCAAATAGCAAGCCAAGTTACACCATTTAGCATCCAACACTGGCAACCAAAAAGGTTTCTGCCAGCCTCTAATATTTAGACTGCAGTACTAAGCCAAACTCTAAAATTTATCCTCAAAAACTAGAATAGACCAGTGTTTGCAATTTTGCTGAAAGGGGAACTTTTACTAAGCCTAAAAGGAGAAAATTTTGCTAATTTTGGAGAAATTTTTGAAAATTTCGCTGAACTATTTCACTCAATTATAAAAAAATTAAAAAAATGTATAAAAATTAGAAAATCTTCCATAAAACTTCATAGTGAATCATGATAAATTTGAATTCACATTTAGAACAAAAAAAAACTTTAAATGTCAACATATACGAAATAAAGGAAACATACTTGAGCTCAACATAATGAACCTATAAATAAAAACAACAATGTTATCAAATAATTCATACTAGTTACATAAAATAAATTCAATAAGAAAGGCACTAAACCCGTTTATACCTAAAAAGTTTACGCGTAAATTTACTATTCTAATTATACATGTCTTTTTATAAAGAATTTTATAAATATTTTCTACCCCAATTCTGATATTATGATTTTTAAAAATCATAGTATAAACTATTTATTTTCATAACTTACAAAAATATAAATGCATATATTAGAAGCTAACTCTATAAGTAATTATATGACAAGGGAAAACATAATTAATTAATTAATATTGTTGTTAAATAATATTTTATTATTTAAATTAAATAAGTTTATAAAAATTCATTTCTCATATGTTTTAGAAGTTGTTTAAATAAAAAACCCAATCTATAACCCATTTTAATTTATATGATGGAAAATCTATTAAGAAAATACTAAAAAATGATGATGAATCATGATTATTAATATAATAGATACATTTGCCCCAAAAAATTTAAAAGAAAAGTAAAAAAAACCTGATTTGGGTGAAAATTGCTAATTAATAACCCAAATGGGGTGAAAATTTCTGATTAAGAATCAAATGGGGTGAAATGCAACTAACAGACGAAGATGCAACTCTAACGGACAAACCCCTTCTGCTGTGAACCACGAACAGCGATTTCCATGCTCAGATTTCATGCCCAATCCGTTTGAATGTGGATTTTGAACACCTTTACTGATTTCAACCACTCCAACAATGATTTCAAGGCTAATGGGGTAGATTCAAACAGGAATTATGAGGTTGTAGGTTGTTGTTGATGAAAGGGAGGTATGTAGGGTGTTTATGCATCGATTTTAACCTCAAAAATAACCGTAAATCCATTCCAAAGTGGATTTCGAAACCTCCTTTTGTGATTTTGAAGCTAAAAAATCGTTTTGGGATGGAAAAGAGATAAATCAGAAGTTGATAGTGTTGCAACTCCACTCCGAAATTGCAATCGACGACCCAAATGTTGTTGTTTTTTTGAAAAATCAGCAAAGGGGATTTCGAAAAATGGTGTTGAAGAGGCTATAGCATGTTTCAAAATTTTACAGCAGCTTTTTAAAGTTTTTTATTTTTATTCCATTTTCTCAGCAAAAAATTCGCTAAGATATTACAACATATCAAAAAATTCGGCAAGATTTGGCATTATCTCGAGATTTTGGAAAAAAATTTCATAATTTCCCCAATTTTTCTAGAATTTCACCTAAATGGATTAATCCCCACTATTCTTTGGCAAGAACATTTCGCCAGTGTTCCAAAACGAGAATTTCGGCGAAATTTCGCTCAAAATTCTCAAAATTGCAATCACTGGAATAGACAACACAAAATTCTATGTATAGCCACAAAATAACAGATGATAAAAGTTTTACACATTGTGGGCCCTCAATGGGCCACCAACCTTCAATAAAGAGCCACCCTAAGTAGAGAAAGTCTCCTTAATGGGTGGGGTTGTGAAAGATCTAGAAGATTCGGTTCTCTACTCTCACTACACACAAGGGAGGGAATATAACCCACAAAAGTAAGCATGAAAAATGACACAGACAGACAGCAAACAAACAGATCTAAGACCTTTACTTCCAAAAGGATTTTGCAACACAAAAAACCAGCTTTTCTATTCAAAAGAAAATTTGAGGCAATTCAGAGCTCAAGGTAAGCATCAGATGCCTCTTTAACTTTTTCCTCTCCTATACTTTGATTTATATTTGCAGATGTTTTGTGATGAAGTCCAAGAGTGGGCAGCCAGATGAAAACCAAATACTCTTGATTAGACTAGACTTCATTGGAAGCAAAGGCAAGTGCATTCGTAGGTAAAGGGACTGTTGGTTGCTGTATGCAAAATCTCATGGTGGATAGACGAGTCTTCATTGGAAGCAAAAGTAAGTGCATTCACAGGCATATTGCTGCATGCAAAATCACATTGGAGAGAGAGAGAGAGACGTACCGTAAGGAAGTCTATTCCACATCCAATCTTTTCCTCAAAGTCTGGATGATATGGTAGTAACCTTTCTAGAATTGTTTTCTCATGCTCTGGGCTGAGTCTATCACCGTTCTCATATCTGCAAAATATAGTTTTGTATTGCCTAAGATATAACATACTTTCATAGATTTTATATAATTTCCTCAATAAAGATCCCAAGAAAATACTCTATAAGGGAATTTGTACGAGTCTAGCTGATGCTGGCAAAGTAAATGATTTGAACAATGAACACTGAGATGAAAATAAATGAAAATAGTCTATGCAAATCTTCGGCAGAAAAGATGGCAAACAGGTGCCTAGCATAGAGATGAAGAAAAAGATATCGTTAGTACAAGCCTGCACCTCCTACTCCCCCATCAGAAAGTTCAAAAACGACAAGCTTTGCTTATCAATCAGTAAATACAGCCTTCTAGTGTCGGAAGTCTTCTCACCAAACTTCCACGTTTGTTGGTTCTCTTAATCAACAATAGAATGGACGTAAACTCTCTGCGCCAGTTGCGCATTGAAAGGACAAGTGCCCATGGACCTGATGCCACACTTTTTTGCGTTATGCTTATACATAATGAAAGATAGCAATTCCAATTCAAGTGGAAATGAGCAAGTGGAAACAATGACCTCCTCACAGCCTAAATTGGAGGGAAAGGTTGCATTAAAGAGATCATCCTTCATTGTGAACTAAAATAGCGCCACTCACTCCAGTAATCTCTTCACATGGGTGACCTGTGTCATCTAGTCTTATTACATGCCCAAAGCATCAAACACACTATGAAGTAGCGCAACCTGGTGAGAATCCTTTAAGGATTATGCATCCAAACAGCATGCTCTACTTGGATAGCATGTCTAACAATGAAATTCTCTAACATGATTTTTCGAGAAGTTATTGCTGCTGGGACCTTTCGGCCTCAGGACAACGATGCAGTCAAATAATGCCTATTTCACTGATAATTAAACCCAAAGAATGGAAATTGCAGCCAAAACCCACATTCAGAAGGATCCCAATTCCCGATTGGATAGCTCAGAACATCAGTGGAAATTTCGCAGGGCATTTCCCATTCACATTTTAACCTGCGAATATTGGAAAACAACAAGAACTAACATGTGGACATCAACCAATCAGTCCAGCATGAGATAACACAAAATTAGCATATCCTCTTCGCGGAATCCAAAGGACCTAAGGCGCAGTATTTGAGAATTCAAGACAGAGATATACAGAAGTACACTTACTTGCTAGAGTGAAGAATCGTCCTAACAAAACCAACGAGCGGCACAGTGTCCTGCAGAATCTGATCCTCCCAATCCACCCATTTCTGTTTCCTTCCACCATGGCCTGCGACAGGATCTTCATCGACGTCTGAGACACGTGAAATTCCACCAGACGAGGATATCGACCGTTTCTGCAGCAGCGCCGGCTCGCTGGAATCCCCACCGACGCCATGGTCGGGTGCACTGGCTCTGAGGGCAGGCAAACGAACCGGATACAGAGGCGTCGATACAGCGAGAGAGACGAAAGAGCGAGAAAAGGAAAAGCGGAGAGATAGAGGGTTCGTGTGGAGGAGGAGAGGTGGAGAGCAGCTTCTGCTGCATATGGAAGGCATGGCCGCTGCTACAGTGTTGCTTCTGCTTCTGCCACTGTTTCTTCACGGCATTATTCCTCTAGAGATGTATTTTCTGAGATTTTTTTTTTTTTTTTCCGCCCTCTTTTTCAGTTTCTGCCGTTCTCTCGAACGCCAGAGAAGCAGATAACGGAAGGCATTTTTCTTCCTTTTTACCAACATGATGCGAATGTTTCCAAGAATGACGGTTATGTCCTCAGGGGGTTGATCGAGTGCTGGGCTTCAGGCTTCTTTCTTTACCGAAATTTCCGGAGTAGTGGGTATTTTCCGGCTGCCAAAATGGCCTGCATCATTAGATCTGTATAAAAATAAATTCTTGTGAATACTTTCACAGCTTAAAATCTTAGATGTTGACATTATATATTATTTAACTTATTGAATATATATTTTGCTAAGATCCAAATAAATTATCCTACTTATTCTCATGTATAATTTTATCATCCAAAAAATCATCTTTATTGAAAGTTTGAATGGGTTGTAATAAATACAAAACTTATAAGGAAGTCAGTAATAATTTTTTGAATGGTAAGGCCTATATGAATTTTTTAAATTAAATAATTATCAATCTCTTGAATACATAAATTATACTATGCATAATAGTTAATTAGGACCTGACAAAGATGTTGTAACAAGTGAAAAATGAAGAAGGATAAATGATATACCAAAAGAACGTTGAATAATTAGCTAAATATAATTTGTCATTAAAGTTAGCAATCATAACAAACTGCAATTAAGAATTCTATTCTAGGTCAATAAAAAGCAAGAGATGGGATACCACGTGTGTTTGCATTGCCCGGTCGGACCGGTTCAATTGCCAACCAGTTAAGCGACTAATCTAGTTTAGCCCAATTTAGTTCAATAGAACTTTTTCAAATTTTAGCATTATTAATAAAATAAAAGAATAAATTAAACTAGTAAAGTATCATACAAGAGATTTATATATTTAGATTAATATTTATAATTATATTTTTAAAGTTATGACCTATTATTTTTTATTTTTTTATTTTTTTCTAAAAAATAAAAAATCAATTCAACCAGTTGAACTAGCCAATAAAATTAGTTGGGTGTTTCACCAATTCAACCAATGATCTGGTTATGATAATATTAGTTTGGACAAATGTAGCCAAGAAAACAATAATATTGAAATAAAATAAATAGTGGTGAAATAAATATGGAATGATAATAAAAAGATACGTAGACAATAGAGGTATTTTTAAGTTTATATGATAAATAGTAATTTAAGTCTGCCATGAATAAAAAGAATTGACGCATGCAAATTTTTTAAGTTTTCCCAAATGGTTTACATCCAAATATCGGAGTGGACAATCCCGTATGGATGCTTGGTCATCAAATTCCATGTCTTCAGATAATATGGTTGAATTCATTAATGAAAAATTTAAATGTCTCTTGTCGGTTAGAGCTATTGAGTCCCCAGATCGTAGAATGAATAAATTACATCAACTAGCCGTGGAAACAAATTGTGATGGCACGTGCTTGGCTGGGTATCGCAGGGCCACTTGACGAGAATATCACGGATCGCTCGCGTGCATCTGCGCCCATGCGACGAGCAGCAATGGTGGATGTAGCATTTGCAGTTTCATTTTTCAAATAAAAGGACCCATGTTTTACCAAAATAGATAGTTTTCTAAAGGTGTCTTTAGTGCACTTAGGATCCCATGATTATTTCTAAACAATAATCAAGGGATTCAAATAATCTATCCAAAAATGTACAAGTCATTTATTAATTTAGGAACTAATAGTTTTTGGTATTTTATAAGACAGTTTAAAGAAGCATGAGTATTTTTATGGATATTTTTAAAATGTTAGAAAAAGTGGAATGATGGGTAAAAGATGTAATTATACCTGTAAATTCCCTTCTTAAACAGTTTAAACTGCAATATAATCAGATTAATTTACAATATTATAAATTTCAAAGGCAGCAATTTGCAAAATAACCTAAGAGCAAAATGAACGTAAAACCTCAGTTGCAGAAAGAAGATTGCCTCGTTCACGACATCCATAGAAGGCAAAAAGAGCCCAGCACCACACGAAGAAAATCATGTTCCAAAAGTACGCTTGACAATAAATACGGCGAGATTAAATCCCAATCTTCCTTCATAATTGCATATGCTGATTTCGTGGCCCACCACTCATGCCCCATGCGCTAAGATGTGAGAATAATCCTCGTTCAACTTTCTTCTTTCTTTCTTTCTTTTTTTCGTTTTTTTTTAACCCACTTCCGAGACATTGATGAAACAGTTAATTAGCGTTTGGGCGGCACATGCACCTCCCGCAGGGCCAACTGTCGCTCATCAATACGCCGATTTCTCAGACTATTATCTGACAAGTGATTAACGCTGCATCGACGCCAAAAGCGAATCAAATGTAAAAATTCTGGAATATTTCACCGGACGATACGGCCACATGCACCGGATTTAAATCTGCGCGAATGGATCATGTTGCCATGAATTCCCCTACCTGTTTCCTGCTTCTGTCGGCACGGATCTTTAGTTCCACGTGGATTTCGCAAAGCCAACAGACATGTATGATGATCCGCATCAGATGTCACGTGGCACAGTCTTTGATTTTGTTAGATTGTTTGCTTTTGATTTTCCCCACTGTTAAAAGATTAATTTGATGACCTGGATTGAGATCCCACTCAGTTTCCCCGTAAAATTAAAACCCAAGTAGAATATCTCCTCTTAATCGTCGACACATTTATTTCTATCAATAAAGAATTCGAGTATTGGATTAACAGCCAGGCATACAATTACCAAAGGAAAAAAAAAAAAAAACGGGGAAAATGATGGATAAAAGGAATTATTACCCGTCAGCACTTGTGCACGGCTTTCCATCAATTCACCAATCATTTTTTGAGTCCTTTTCAGGTAAACAGGAACATGAAATCATTAATACTAAAAAAAAATCAGCAGCGCATTTTGAAGATTAGTAACATGTCATTCTTAGACTTCAAACGGCAAAAGATTGACTATTTCCTGCGGTATGCTGTCTGAGACCTTCGGGGGTGGATGATTAGAAGCGATACTCCCTCGGAGTATTTAAAGTTGAAGAAGATGCCCTCCAGCAACCAATCCAACCCGATCCAGTTCGCCGCTGACGCAACTAGTTGTCAAATCCCTTCAAAAACTCCGCAAATCCACGAGAGCTGTCTCCCCGCATTTTCCGCAATTTACTCCAGTAATGAAAACACGAACCCCTAAATACTCGCCCTGCTAATTTCACTGCACTGACAACACGTGTGCCAGCAAGAAGAACTTGTTAAAAATATGACACATCGATTACGTGGGCCACAATGATTCTATTGTACATAAGTGGTCCAACCTTTTCCATTTATTCACTAAGCTGTAATCTACAAAACAAACTACCCATTAAACGTTCTCTTAAATGTATATAATTTCTGTAACCCATAATTCAATCAAGAATTTTTAAAGCAAATGCTACAAATCTGCCGTCGCCAACGCTAATAAACCGCTCTGATTGTCGTTTTGTTAGTTGTTTTTCTGCAGCTAGTCGCATCTGCACAGATGATGCTACTCCAGCGGTGCAACTTTTTAAAAGGCTTCCAAAGGCCGGGTCATTTTCTCTTCAAAACGGTCTCTCACTGTTTCCAGATCTTTCACCGGGAAATGATATATCTTCTCCCATCGTAGGGGTGGAATAGCCTACCTCTCACTTTCTCGTGGCTCTATTTCTGTGTCTATTGCCATTTGGCGAACTCCAGATCTAATCGGCTACCAAAGAAAATCGCTGCCATCTCGCACTGGCAGAAATGGAAGGCGGCGGCGGCGGCGTTGATGGTGGCGGATTGAAGCTCGGGACCTTGAAGCTGAAAGAGGATCGAGAAATCAGAGCCGCTCATCTCGTGCGAGAGGCGGACGTCTCAGTCTCTTCGCCGGTTACGAGACAGAAAGCTGCTGCGGCGAAGCAGATCATTGAAAATCATTACCGTAATTACTTGCAAGGCCTGCAGGATCGCAAGGCGAGGTATGTGAACTCCTTGAATTTTGCTGAATTCCATCTCTTATGTACTCGTGGCATTGGGTTGAAGTGATTCGGATGGTTGATTTGGCTGGGGGCTGCATATATGGATGATTTCGTGATTGGATTCACTCAGCGAGTGTTAGATTTTCCGTTTGGTTGTCACTTGATCATGGCGCAATTTTAGCGGAGATTGAAATTGTCTGATTGCTTGGAATTCTAGTGCTTTGACCTGATTTTCAGTAGTAATCATTTGCATTCACTTATTACTGATGATTTTTTTTTCTTCCTGAAAACGGCATGTCTGTATTGAATTCCTCAGTAATTGAGTTGAAAGGAAATCACAAAATTTCCTTCTCTGAGAATTCTCTTGCTAGCTGCAGTTTTTTCGTTTTCTTCAATTGAATATTAACTTTCCTGTTTCAGGCGGCAAATGCTTCAAAGAAGAGCACGGGAAGAGCAAGTTTCAAGTGAGGAGCAAGAAGAGATGCTGAGAAATTTGGAACGCAGAGAAACGGAATATATGCGGTTGCAGAGGCGTAAAGTGGGAATTGATGACTTTGAACAATTAACTATGATTGGGAAGGGAGCATTTGGAGAGGTAACTAATGCATCATTTTTGGTAATATTATCTTCTTTTATGCAAGCATTGTGCATTTCGTTTCAACTTAAAATGATCCCAACGAAGAAAACAAACTAGCATTATCTCTAACGTCATTTGGACACCAATACATGATTCAATTGATGGGATGTGGATGTGACTCATCATTGATGGGGATGCGAATGGTATTGCCTCTATAGACTGCAACTACCTTGGCCCATATTTAGTGTATTGGTGTTAACAACATGTTATGCAGAAATAATTTTTGGATTGATTATCTAGTGCAAGGTCTTATGACGAAGCTAGTCTAGGATATTATTGGCAGACGTAATTTGTTACTGGTTTCTGGTGAGCAATGATTCATCTACATTCGAAGAGTTCATCATCTCTTACTACTTCATTTTGGTTATCTACGGAGTGGCTGAATGGTGCAGGTGAGGCTCTGCCGTGTTAAGAATACGGGGGAGATTCTTGCCATGAAGAAGTTGAAAAAGTCAGATATGCTCAGTCGTGGACAGGTGACTGCTCCTTGAAACTAAAGCATCTGGCATTGTCCAGTTTAGCATCTCACTTGCATTATTTCTCTGTCTGTCTGTTAATGTTTGGTTGCCATCCCAATATCCGTTTCTACCTACATTTTCCACATTCATCTGATGGTCCTGGAGTTTACTAGTATTTATGAGTTACATAAGTGTGGATTTATGCAATCCTTAACGACCTTTGCAATAGCTGTTAGATCTTGTAGCATTTCCTCTATATTTCATATGGCTTTAGTGAACTGGACTTGGCTAAGCATCAGTCTAGACTCACTGTAATGTAGCATTTCCTCTTTATTTCATATGGCTTTAGTGAACTGGACTGGGCTATGCAACAGCCTAGGCTCACTGTTCTGGATACTTCGTTAATACAAATTTTCACTCACAGTACTGCAATTACGGAGACTAGAATATCGTCATTTGCATATGGTTGAGGTCCTCATTTTAGCCTGACGATAGAGATTATAGATGGCATGACATCGATTTTCTTCTCCAACATGGTCTTTTCAGTGGCATTATTATTATTATTTTTATTCTTCGTTGTATCTTTTATCTGCAACATTTCAGGTTGAGCATGTTAGATCTGAGAGGAACTTGTTAGCAGAGGTTGACAGTCGATGCATTGTACAACTTTTCTATTCATTCCAAGATGCTGATTTTTTGTACCTTATCATGGAGTATCTACCTGGAGGTGACTTTATGACACTTTTGATGAGAGAGAATGTTCTTTCAGAAGATGTTGCACGATTTTACATAGCTGAGAGTGTTCTAGCGATTCATTCTATTCATCGGCATAACTATGTCCACAGGTATTTTAAGAACGGAAGTTGCTGTGGGTTTCACAGCAATTGTCAAAGATCTTGTTACACATCCTTTCCATGGGAACCCCTTTAGGAATTTGCTATTGGAAATAGAACTGATTTTTAACTGCTATAGAATGGTGGAATTGATTTTCATACAGAAACATATGAAATTTCATTTACTTGACTCTTTTTGCTTAAAAAAAATTATGCCATGCTTAACTAGAAGAAAATCTACCTAATTGTAAAACTTTAAAGCTTTAATGGCCTTTATCTACAGGGACATAAAACCAGATAACTTCTTGCTGGACAAAGATGGGCATGTGAAACTCTCTGATTTTGGACTCTGTAAACCCCTGGACTACAAGTACTCAACTTTATTGGAAAATGATTTCCTCACCGGCCAGGAGACTGATCAACATGAAGGGCATATTGGGATCAATGGCATGCCCTGGATGATGCCAAGAGAGCAATTGCAGCAGTGGAAACGCAATCGACGTGTTTTGGTAGTGTTTCATCCTCAGTGTGTTTTTTCTTAGTTGAATGAAGGCGCTGCCTTGTGTCTGTTAAGGGTAATTATTATGAGCCTGACATTGTAAAACATCCAACTCAGCCTTGTTGTTGATCTATTCATTTGTCACTGTGATCTGCAGGCTTATTCTACTGTTGGAACTCTTGACTACATGGCACCTGAAATCTTACTGAAGAAAGGCTATGGAATTGAGTGTGACTGGTGAGAATTAAATCCCTTTTATTTTAAATTTTTTCCCAAAGTACGAATCATAATATTCTCCAGATAATCTACAATGGCGTTCTCCTGCTATGAAGTCAAAGAAAATTTAGGAGTAGATGAAATTTAAAAGAATTCTTTCAAGTTTTCTTCAGTTTTTCAAGATCTTAGAATGAACAGTACAGGCCGACATTTCCATCTACGTAGGTGCTGTGTGGTGCTTGTTCTCTTTTTTATTTTCGTTGGACTGTTTGGCTTGTTTTTAGCTGTAGTGTGCATGCTTCTTCTTGTATTTCTTCTCATGTTTTGTTCTTAAATAAGTTATCTATGCTTCAAAAAGCAAAACAATAAAGTTCAAAACTTTTTTTGGAGGATGGGAGAAAGTTTCATTGAAAGGGAATGAGGAATGATTACTGATAAGCAAGAATCATCATCCTGGATTCGTTAAGGCTTTTGTAATTGACATCATGATCTTTACTTTAGGTGGTCACTGGGGGCAATCATGTATGAGATGCTTGTGGGATATCCACCCTTTTGTTCTGATGATCAAAGGATTACATGCCGGAAGGTATTTCATATTTGGTGCTTCCTTTCCTTATGCTAGCATATTTCTGCTTTCTCCACTTATTCGCCTATCATTGATTGTTTTCTGATAAACCAGATAATTAACTGGAAAACATGCCTGAAGTTTCCTGATGACCCAAAATTGTCAAAAGAGGCTAAAAATCTCATCTGTCATTTGCTGTGTGATGTTGAAACAAGGCTGGGGACTAGAGGAGTGGAAGAAATAAAGGTATTGTTCTCCTATTCTTCAAATGCGTGATATAGTCCTTGAAAAGTACTTGGCTGGCATAATACTTTGGTGGAGGTTTATGGCAATTATTTATGTCTGTGAACCTGATATTTTGCATGCAACATTCAGTGTTATGGAATCTGCATTGAGAGACTCTAAAGATCCAAATGCCTCTTTGTTATCAGCAAACAGTAAAATGACTCGTTTTAGCTCTTTTTAAGGCACATCCGTGGTTCCAAGGCATCCAGTGGGACATGCTTTATGAGAAGGAAGCTGCATACAAGCCTGTGGTTGATGGAGAGCTAGACACTCGAAATTTTGATAAGTTTGATGATGTAAGTCTTCCTCAAGTTTATTTTCAATAGGTGCTTGCAGTCGGCCATCTTGCTCAAACCATGTCATGGCTGCTGTTGACTACTTGTTTGGGTCTGATACCTTTTTAAGAGTCACACAGAATGTAAGACCATGCTTACTTTTTAGAGAATGAATGATTAGTGGATACGCAGCTTTTTATCATTTACATTGTAGAAACTCCCCTGGCTCAAGAATCAAAATTTCCAGTTATTCAATCTCAAGAATTATGTCATACATGGAGTTTTGATTTTTGAACAAGCAAGCATGCGATGTTCTTTAAATATTTTTGAGTCAATTCATATGAAAAAGTTGAAATTTTCCTAAAAGGAATTGAATGAACCTTATTTATCATTCATTATGTTTTGAGTCAGCAGTGTTGAAGTTAAAGGAGTTATTCCTAGATAGCATGAAAATGTTTTGTCCTCTGTTACAATGATGATATGTCTTTGCTGAAGTTTTGCTTCTTTACAGGTAGATGATCCACCATCATCTTTTTCAAACATGGGCCCTTGGCGCAAGGTACAAGCTTTATGTTTTATTTTCAGCATTCCTTTAGCAGAAAGTAATTTCCAACAGATAACTGTAATCTTGATAGATTGCTGTTGTCATTTATATTCACATAACCTATAAAATATTTTGATTTGTTCATTAATAGTCAAGAAATAACTTTCACAAGGTATGTAAGTACTGACAAGTGGATCCCTGCCTTGGTTTACCCCCCATCCCTTTTTGAGCTGTCGTCAAGTTTCTAGAAGCATGAAGTTGATTTCTTGTCTCCAAAGCTAATTTTCATGATCCGATCATTAGAAAAATAAGGAGAAGAAATCTGGTCATATAACTCAGCCTATGTTCCTGTGCTTCTCTCAAGTTTCACCTATTCACTCATGAACCACCACATTTTTCATAACCAAATATGCTTAAAGAAACAAGCGATGAAAGGCTTGCTGAAACTAAGTTGTTTTGTTGTTTTAAAACATGAAATGGTCTTTTATAGTTTTGAAACTAACAAATGTTATGTTTCTCTATTAACTGCTTTTGGTCCTTGGGGCTGGTGTACTTTGCTTGTTGTTGCAGATGCTGACATCAAAAGATGCCAATTTCATAGGCTATACTTTCAAGAAATCAGACATGATTAAATCATTAGGAGTTTCAGGTTTGCCATTTTGAGTTCAAAATATTTTGTGATTTGATTTTTGTTTGGTTAATGAGAGGTTCTAATCTAATAAACTCGTGGCAGATACAAAAATAAAACCAAATGGTGCTTCGAAGACCCTTTCACTCACATCCTTGTTTGGTAAGGCTGACTTTTTTAAAATTTTCTACTTTAGTTGATTCTATGCTAAAATGAAATATTGTACTAATTGGAGTCATAGTGTGTGTCTTGTCATAGGATATATTGTTGTCTTGGAAGCCTTTCAAGATTATTCAATAGAAAACTACAAATAAAACATATCTAGAAAATGAGGTCTATCCAAGTACAGACCGAACAAAAATATCCTCAATTCAATCTTAGCTTATTGAAAGGGACAATCACCTCTTTGGTGATATTCGAGGCTGTAGTTTAGAAATTACAATAATCTTACAAAGCTCTCTAGCTATTCTTCCTCTTTAACTACTAAAGGCTAAAAACAAAAATTCACGCAAATTCTTTGTACCTAAGGCTGCATATTCATGGCCGGTATAGACAAAGCTTCCATGAATGTTGTAAAGTCAATGATTAATTCTTATTAGGTCTTTTTTTCTTTAGCAAATTACTTAATTAATGAAGGCAAGCCTTCTTAAATTAGACTTCTATCAACAAAGTCCTTAATTTCTTCTTGCATTCCTCAATGTAGTCATGATTGTGTAAGCATTTGGTTTTTTTAAGTTCTATGTGGAAAACCCAAATCGGACTGAGGGTAAAAAATGACACTCGAATTCGGTGGCCTCCAGTCTTATTCATTAATCATGTGGGCCATCCAGTCATATCAGTGGGACTCATCATACCAATTGGATATTTGAATAGGGCATCCAGTGTAGTTTTATTGCCCACAACAAGGTAGGAGGAGATTTTATGAAATGATGAGATTAATTAGGCAGGACTGCTTGCCATTCTATTTTGGACGTTTTAAACTGCCTTGGACCTCTGGCCTGAGCATGTGATTATTGACTCAATTTCTTGCAGTAAACTTCTGTATTATTCCATAAAATTAAGCTTCTTGAGAAGTTCTGGTTAAGATGCCTATAACATCATCCTTGTTGTTTTCTTGTCCGTGTGTAGATCGCATTGACCTGCGAGAAGACACGAACGACAATCAGTGACCCGAAATAGCCCACGTTTAGAACGTCTCTCTTCTTTTTTAATCATTCTTGGAAACATCCAATAGCATACGAGTGAACAGAAATGGCGCCATTCGAACGGTTGACACGAAGATGCTGTCATGGGATCATTTCAACATGTTATTGATGGCAATCAGACTGTAAGGATCACAATTACTTGCTCACATTTCGGAATAATTGGGTGAATCATGTACAGGGGTTTCTACAAGCTGTGATTTTCTTTTCAATAGATGAGCATGAATAATTGTACCACCGGTAAACGCAGGTGCATGATTTTTGAGGGGGCTGAAGATATTGGCAACTTAATGGTCTATTGATTCTAATTTACGAAACTCAAATCGTCTTTGAAACATTGCAAGATTCTCATCGCACTATGCATAGCATTGGACGGCAATTGTGCATCTCACACTCTATTTATGATTTAGAAAGAAAAATGGAAAAGCGGTTTTCAGTAGTTAAATGGTGTTGAACTGGGAATTAGAAGAAACTAAAATGCCAATATGGTCAAGAAAATAACCCTAGTGGAGAAAGCGATCTCAACTAAGCGTGCGTTTTGGTAAGAGGACAAAGGGTTTAAAAAGTTTTCTATCCTTCCCTTTCCATTCTTTTCAATCCTTCCAGTATGATGTGATACTTTAACCACTAAATAGATATATTTTTTTCTTATTAATGTTAATATTTCAATTGTTATTTCTTATATTCTCATACCAAAATCGTATTTATTTTATTTTTAATCTTTATCCCTTATTATATTCCTATCCTTTCACACCTTTCTCAGATTTTTTCCTCCTCTTTTCTGCCTCTTTTACCATTGCACAAGCTGGTTCTAGGATATGCGGGAATTCCCGCATAGGTATCTGCGTCCGTCTCTGTCAAGACTGAAAATAAGATGCCATCTGCATAAAAGGCAGTAATATGAGTTGAATAGCGTGCGTGATGCACATGCTTATGATATTGAGAAGGCAGCAAGATTGCGTTGGACGTGAAACAACAACTACTAAAAATGTATAAAAAGGCAATGGACCAATTTCAAAGCACGTGAGCTGGCAAAGCAATGAAGTCTCTGCTTAATTCCATCTCTCTTCTCTATTTGCTGCGCCACTAGGTTGTTGTCCAAGTAAATTTGGGATAACGACAATCTCACCCTAGCTGTAGTAGCATGATTTTCAGCAAGTTGTACACAGACTAGTTGAATTTTCCCCAAGTCCCACCTCCAAATCTGGGAGAGAGTGGAAGGTGGATAAATTAAAAGGAAGCAAATCACCGATTTTATTTTTATTTTTAAATTTTTTTCCAAACAGCTTTCTTAATGCGTGGGATTTCAGGCGTTCTACGCATCTCTCGTTCTGTCATTATCTTTCCCTCTATCGACAGCTAGCGCAGAAGTGCAATATCATGTGAAAAATTCTCTCAGTCAGGTCAATAAGGACCACTCCGATGACATTTTTAAAATTTTACTACTGTTACTCATGCTGTGGTCCACGAAGATGTAAAAAAATTATATCCTCAAATAATATTGTAAATGATTTGTAACTATAAATTTATATAAAATGCCATCGCGTTTCGTAACTGCCAATTTATTGTGCATAATTTCTAGTGTGTCGTAATTAGATACGAACATAAATACCACATTTTTCCCCACCACTTGAATATCTTGTCGGACAAATAATTAGAAGTGGAAGCCTCCTAATTGTCAGACAAATAATTAAATGGATATTTTTGTATCCACAAGCAGACATCAACCTAATGATTTAGGCAAGTCGTCATGTTAACAACGAAAGAACTTTATTAAATGGATATTTTTGTATCTAAGTGCAGACGTCAACCTACTGATTTAGGCAAGTTGTCACGTTAACAACTAAAGAACACCCACATCTCAAAGTTGTGCGATCAGATAAAGCTACTAACCCATCTCCGTCCAGCCATTTGAGCGGGTCTTCATACCATACGAGTGCAAAGCAAAAATCACAAGTCTTTTTGTAGCGGCACACGAATCTGCATGTTCTTCTGTCCAATTTTGGACCAAGACATTTATTGTAGAAGCAATCTAACTTGGGATGAAATGTACACCTGAACATACAAAGGATTATATAATACATACCCATGTTTATACTCAAAAGTCATGAAATCCACAGGCATAAAAACTGAAAAGAGGTGCATGCCCTTCTTGACTCGCACCGTTATCGTCGTCATCATCCGTCATCAGCGTCGCTTGAATGGATGAGCGATCCGTCAGCGATCAGTTACACACTTTGCTACTCTCCCTTGGAGAAGACATCTTCATCCACGGCTCCTGATGATAATCCACCTTCATCTCCTTCAACGGCCCAGATACGCCCACCTCAGCTCCGCGGCTCCTCTTCTTCCCGTTGTTCTTCACCCAAACACCGAACAGCTTCAAGCTGCTGCTCTCACCGCCCTCTTCCCCTCCAGCTGCTGCTGCAGGAGCATCCACCCGGGACTCTGTTGCTTCTCTTACGCCCCGAACAATCCCGTCAATCTTCGCGCGATCCACGTTGATGTACTTGGACATAAATGCCAACAGCTCCTCGCATTGCTTCTTCGTCTGCGCCAGCTCCGAGCTGAGGAGTAGATTGTCCTTTCGCAGTTTCTCGTTCTCGTCCGACAGTTCCGATATTTGAGTCGTCGTCATCGTCGTCTCCTCCGCCTTCGGCAGGGTGGGGGATGACGTTGCCATGGAGCCGTGATCGTCGCCCGAGTTGCACGTGGACGACGGAAGGCCGTTGGATTTCAAGGCCGTCGCTGCTGCTGCTGCAGCAGCGGATGGAGTGGTCTTCCGACGGTGGATCTCGCTCAGGAGGTCTCTCTCTCCACGCCGAAAGAAATCGTTCGCGAATTCCCACCTGTCCGGCACGATCTTCCGGAATCCCTGCGCATGGATGCCGTTAATGCAAAATATCATATATTTTTCAAAAAAAAAAAAAAAAAAGTGCTAGCACATGTGATCAAAATTTTGTTTTTCATCAATTTAAAGATTCCACGGCACAATAAAAATCTGTGATAGTAACAGAGAGATCGAGCTAGCAGGTATGTGTAGGCTCCACCTCCATGATACGGACCGTATATCCGAAGGCGCCGTTGGCATTGTATTAGCACTGCAGAATGATTTTGGCGTTGCATTATGATTTTGTAGATGCTGTAACAATCAGCAAGGTAGTACCGGCAAATGTATTTTTGACAATTTTGCGTGTGAACGAATTTTGAAAATTTTGTACAAAACTATTTAAAAAAAATTCATATGCACCTGAAATTCTAAATAAGGCTAAGATTTTCTATAAATATATATTATTTTTTACAAAAAAAAAACTTATTATTTTAAATATTTCTATTTTTTTTTTAGTCTCTCCCTCTTTTCTATTTTGTCAATTTTCTCAGAGGACGCGTGGGAGAGCTTCCTTCCATGCTCTTAGAGCTCGGCACCTCACGCGGGGAAAGCAAGGAACACGTGCATTGGCCTCAACGTATTCGATGGCACGTGTAATAATAAAAAGACAGAAACAATATAAAAAAAAAAAATCGAGGATTTCGGCCATTGGAAGTAGAAAAGAAGACATGGAGCCAACCACTACAGTCAGCATCTATTCCACCGGCCTCTTTCTACGGAAGATTTCCAACGGGTCAAGGGTGACGGCCATTTTTTAGTAATTACACATGCCCATTAGATCCTGACCGTTCATTGAGTTATCTCGAATGTTCTTCCTGTTATACATTGATCAGTGTACCATCACACCTATAAAAAAAAAAAAAAAATTCATCCGATAAATGATTGCCATCACCGGCCTCAGTTTTGAACCTAAATATCGCTGTGTGTTTTTGATAGCGATAAAAGACGGAATTTACAAAGCGTAAAAGAAATAAGACTAATGATATCTGCGATAAAGTGTGTAAGGGGCCAAAAAAAAATAAAATACAATTCTTTTCTGAAAGAGTGAAGAATAATGCGAAAGACTTGAGACGAAAGTTCTATCTGGGTGGATATGTCGTCACTGTCATCTTAAGTGGTCTTCGATTTAACCCCACCGTACACACGATGAAAGAAAGGTCAAAGCGATCGAGTATCACACTGCACTTGACCGAGCCCACAACACATGTACGCTGCTAAAACTCTCAAATTAATCATCGCAGCTCCCGGTGTTGATCTCTCATGTTTAAGTAGACCCAGCCAACCCCAATTACTCCCTCGGAAGGTATAGGATTCACCGTATTATCATCCCCTCCTTGTCTAGATTAACGCTTTGAGTGTATTTAAACAGATCATATACAATTCCCAACAATCATGTATTTATTATTATCATTTTAATTTTATCCACACTGACACCATTCCATTTTCTTCTCTGTCCATGCCTCTGCTCATGTCATGTTTGATTTAACTGGAAAAATTATAGATAATAATAAAAAAATAAATCATTGAATATAAATAAATTCACATTGGAGGAGAAAAAGGTCTCTTACGCCATTAATTGTGATTTACATGGTGCACCCAAACTCATGTTTGATTTGCACTAAAAGCACATCGGACTAGTCCAACCTTTAACCGGTCGATTAATTAGGCCGGTCTAGTCCAATTTGATATGAAAACAAGAATTTTGAAATTTTGTACAATTAGTAAAATATAGTCTAGTCAAGGAAAATCCATGCATTTAGAATAAGATTTATGGTTTAAATTTTAAATTTATTTTGTAATATTTTAAAACTTATTATAAATATATATATTGAATTGGTTAATCTAGTCTGACCAGATAGTTGAATCAATTGGTTTTAATAACATTGACTAAAAGCCGGTAAAAGGAGGATAGAAAAATGAAAAGAAGATATAAACTCTTTTATCTTTACCACCTTCTCCTTGTATTTTTGACAATCATTACTTTTACCTTCTAATCTTTTACTCTAATTTTTTACTATTTATTCGCCAAAAGCCTTTTAATATACCGCCCATCAAATTCTCACAAGTCTTACTCATCGCGCATATGATACGTGAAAACGTTAGCCCGATCATGAAGAAAATCTACAACATGATCGATTCACCATGCAGGCCAAGTAATCCCGAGTAAATAAAAGCCGATTACAACATTAATCACTGGATTTCGCCCATCCAAGTACTATCTTGGCCCGATCTTCCGTGCAGACAATCAACACGGTGAGACCATCTCATCTAATTCTACACGTGTGCTGTGTGTGAAACAAGTGGCAACCTTTGAAAATTCATGCAAAAGAGCGGCTGGTAATGGAGGAGGGGATGGTAACGTACATAGGTGTTGAGCTGGCGCACGAAGCTGGAGAAGTTGTTGTGCTTGAAGCTCCTCGGCAGCAAATCCCTCGCAAACTCCGCGGGACACCATACCACGAACGTGCTCCCGCTCTCGTTCCACGATATCAGCTCGTCCGTGCCCGGATCGTCCACAAGCTGGTACGTCTTCGTCAGGAACGGCGCCAGATCGCACCTATGCGAACCCATATCCCGCGATCCACAATTCCAAAGCAACAAAAGAGACAAAAAGAAAGAAGAAGAAGAAGAAAAAGAAAAAAAAAAAAAAAAGAAGAAGAGAAAACCGTTGTTCAGTTCAGAAAGACGAGAAGAGCAGTGAGGAATTCCCAGCCCCAGCAGTAAAAACCAGAAACTATTCCAGAATTGGATCCGATCCCCATCACGAATCGTCAGGCACGAGCATGACTCTGTTCGGCAATGGAGGTGGAAGAGAATCTGGTATTCATATGGGTGCGGGGATTTTGAAGGGGGCGTTTTTCACCGTTCCAGAAAATTCGAGAAAGGTAGGAGGAAGAAAAAGGGCTCGGGCCGAGGGAGAAAGACCGCATCCACGCGCATTTGGAAGCGCGAAAAAATCGTTTTCGTGGAAGGCCGTCTGGTCGGTTGTCAAGAAACTTCTTTTCCACTCGAGCCATCCGTCATGTCTCAGCCGTACACGTGTCGCGCATCCCTGAGCTTTTAACCTTTCTTCTCCAGCCTTCCGAATGGATATTTGTTGCTCCGCCAGGTGCAAGTGCCACGCACACGTCTCCATTGCCTGAAATCGAAGTAGCGCGTGGCGTCGTGGATTTTTGGCTATTATCTAAAATAATTTTAAAAAAATTATTAATTAAATGGACAGGTTTAAAATTTCTCAACGGGAAGTGCAATAGGCAGACTACACAAATCACTTCCATTGCAAGGCAAAAGAAGGCAAAAAACAGATGCAATTGTTTATGTCCTTTGTAAGGCATGCTGGCAGCTGGCCTATGGCCTACTGGAAGCATCGGTCAAAGGCGTTAGAATGCATTGGATGGATCTGGGCTTCTCCGATTACGTCGCCCACAACCAGCTGTACACTAGTACTCTGCTACAGAACAAGTTTAGCAAGTGGGGCCAACTTGGTTGTCATGATGGGCGATTAACAAACGATGTGAGCCGTCGATATGAGTGCTGCTTGCCGCGATTGATGCGCCAAAACATGTTACGAACGAAGATTCAATCGGTCAGAAATTCAGGAAATAAGAGTCGAGTTTAAACAAAGACGACGAAAGATTTAGTATCTCTCCGTCGGCAGCACATCTAATGTGAAGCCTGTCAGATAGACGGTCGGGATCAATAATAGCATATCCCCATTCGTCAATGCACTAGTTTGGACTATTACAGTGACACAACCCGCCATTTTAGATCCTAGAGACAAACGTGCTTATAAGGAAAGTTAAAGCGCAACTCTCCCACCTAATCTCCCGTGAGGGTGGGCAATTGAAATTGGAATTACTTCGCCGCATGGATTGGGTCTACTAGAATTTCTTCCATTCTTCGCCTAGTTCTTCACTGATCCTCTCCATCCAATGGTGTGTGATTAAACTGACGGTCGAGATCAGAAGGTAACAGCCGTCCAAGTGGTGCAGCGAAAATATGCACAACTACCGCCCTTGTTCCTTCGGATAATTGCGGTATACGATTTTTTCTTCTCGATTGACCGCGAGGCTATGCCATCCGCGCACGCAGCTTCACAATCAAGTGGTACGCAACGTGTCACACGTGCCGACAATCCGACCCGTGTGTGTTTCTGGAAAAGGGGGCGAGATGATACGCGGGAGCTGACAGCTTGTTATATTCTGCCAATCCTTGCTATTTTCATGTCCCGGCGGAGCCGGCTAACATACTTGGAATGTGGGCGCGTGTGAAAAGCGTTTGTCTTGATTATCGAACTCTGAACGGCGGGAGCTAAACGACGCGCATCAGTCGAGATTTTTCAAGCAAGCTGCAGACTCACGTCAGAAGTTTCTATTTCGAGGCCAATGCGGCCGATTCCAGATGTTGACCGGCTCCCCGCCTGTTGAGTACGCACCCCTCGTAATCGAAATCGTCGGCCCGAGTATTAATGGAGCATGGCCTAAAAGTCACACCATGATGGCCATCCGCATGCAGAAATTCGCTTAATGAGAACGGTGGACGGTCCACCACAGCTACGGTTCTTTTGGTTCACCGGACGCTTGACCTTCAACTCGCGCTGCATGTCATGCAAACGTTATCTGGCGTTGCACCATGCTCACCAGTCAAGTTCGTGGTAGACGGGGCGGTATATTTTAATGTGGGAATTGACCCATGTATCAGGAGCGAGCAGGCAACAGATCAGGATTTTTTGGTGGATATTTCATAATTATGCCAATTAAGGCAGCCGAGCCTTTACGTGTTGTGACGGGACATTTGAGGACTTGAGGTGGCTGTTGGAATTGGGATTCTTGCATTGACAAAAGCCATTTTTTTATGACGGACGTCTTCCGAGAATTTAATCACTTGACCACTTGAAAATTCTAAAGCTTTGGTTCATTTCAAAGCAATAAAGGTAAAGTCCCTCTCCCTTCAGAAAGGAAAATGTCCCTGGCGTGTGACTTGGCCAAAAATCATCTAGAGTTGGGCAACTAAGTTGGTTTTGACTAGGCTTCTAGAAGATGAGATTCATGTTGGGATTCACGGTTTGGATGTCCGGCGCGGGTTGCATGTCTAAATTTCATGGACTCGATTAATCGAATATTCAATTAACTGCATTCCAAATTCCTAGAGCAACTAGCATCGTGATTTCCTTTTCAATGCTACCAAACAAAGCCACTCTCCATGAATCATATGGTCTACGCTCCTTAAAGTCAATTACGGTACTTAACCCACAGAGAAAACAAGTGCCCCTGAATTATGTGAAATGAGACCCAGAGAAAATAAGTGCCCCTGAATTATGTGAAATGAGACGCAGGGAAAACAGGTGCTCATGAATTATGTGAAATGAGTTTGGCAGGCATTTAGAAATATGAAAGGATGAGATGGATCGGTCTTAGTTTGTTTTAACATGCAATCTTATGTGAGTTGTGTTGTTTCTACTGATGGGGCGATGGGCCATATGATGTTCTTCCCATACAAGAGTCGATCTCAATTGAGAAATTCCTAAAACACCCCACAGGCAATGTCGCGTGAACCAGACCTGGCTTTTCTCTAATAATTTAATATTTCAAATGGGATTGGTGGATCACCTCAACACTGTTTGGCGGGTCCACAGCGCAGCTGATGAATATTATAATTGTAAGTTAACTAAAACTACAAGCAATGAAGACCGATGTAATGTTAATGGAGGATCTGTTTGGATCAAGGGAAAAGGATTGTAAGCGAAGGATAAACCATAGAATTCCAAACGAGAAAAGTGAAGATTTCAAAGTAAAATAGAAAAACTCCTTTAGGAAAATCTATAATTAATGATATAAAAAGGTAGAATCGCTGTGAACAATTATATATATATATATATAATATTTTTTCTTTTCGAACATTATAATTTCATCCAATTCTGATCAAAGTAATTTCTAGCATTCTTATTAAATGAATAAGATTATATATATATATATATTGTTTTTTCAATTGCGTAATATCGATGTTTAAATCATTCAGCATATTCAAAGAAGCGCCCGCAAAATTATAAAAATATCCAAGTTATCGCAATCGGGGCCTGATGTTCAATGTCTGTGGGCAGAAAATCCGGATTAGTGGTCTCACTTTCTCGTTATGAATTACGGCTGCGCCGAAAATTCCTCGCCGCGGAAGTTAGTCCCTGGTCACAGGCCAGGCGGCAATTTTGTCTCGCTCTTCGCTATTTTATTGTTTGTGTGCCATCTAAGTTACGCTAATCAGATCAGTATAATCAATAGTCCACACATGTGTTAATATCAATATTCTAATAGAGAAGGACTCTTTTTCCTCTTAACTTTTCTCTCTTGGAATTTCGGTAAGTAACTTAATATAAAAGAAATGTAAAAGAAAAAAAACCCTAACGATTTATTTGAAAAAATTATAGATGATAATGCTGGCCAAATAAAAGTGATGCTAGTCTTAAAATGAAGAGAGAGAAAATAAATAAGCTTTTAAAAAATATAAATAATAATATGGCAAAAATACGCATGGTTGGTAAGATCATATGGTTGAAGATATTTTAATATCATATCACATGAAAATTCCAAAAGAAGATTTGACACCTCCTTTATATTGGTGAGGCCTTTGTACCACTTTAAACGTGAACCAAACACGTACCTTCCATTAACAACAGACATGTTTTAAAGCAAAATGTCTGGATGAAACAAGGTCCGTTGGACTAAACAGCCCACTATACAAGCAAATAAACAGTAATGCAGGGTGCGCTGCTTGGCTTTGTGGAAAAAATAATATAAGAATCTAAACCATCGTATTTATCTATTGATAGCTTACAGTCGTAATTAACTGCTAGACAAAGCTGACAAAATCACCAGTGACGTTCACATGCAGACAGTCTAGAAGGGGGGAGAGAGAGAGAGAGAGAGAGAGAGAGAGAGAGAGAGAGAGAGACTGGGAATATTCCAACTTTTAAGCACAAGGTCCAAATACTTGATCAGAATTTCTAAGGTGTTAGGCAAAGGTGACAGGGGTGCAACTTGGGTTGGGTTAATCCAAATCCTCCCAACCAAACTTGACATTTTGAAGGGCTTGCGGGTTCTGAACTTGGGTTAAACCCAACCCTAATTCAAATATAGGTTGGGGTTAGATTGATAGGAATCTGAGTAAAACTTGCCCAAATTATATATTATTAATTACAAAATTAAAAACTATACATTCTTCATTTCCCATAATCCATATTTAACTTTTTATTCTTTTTGAAATTTCTTCTCTTAAGCATAATAACCTATCATTCTTATCTCATTCTTTTGATCCCCTCATCCCCATCTCCCTTTTTAGCAACATCAGTGCTATCATATGCAGTTATTCCTTTGTCTCCCAACTTCTCATCTTTTCCTTGTTTCTTCATCTTTTTGAGTGAAGCAAGCATTGAGCTATAAAAATACAATTATACTATATCAAGCATTTAAAGATTCATTTACACTACACATTCTTAAGACTTTTATTTTGGAATATTTAAGGCTTTTTAATATTTGATTTGATGATTGAATATAACCCGAATTTAACCTAAATTCAACCCAAACCCAACCTATTAGGATAGGGTTAGGATTGAAGTTTCAAAATTAATGCTGAATTAGGGTTAGGGTTGAGATTTTAAACTTTGGGTTAGAGTTGACCTCAACCTAAACCCAAATGACCCAAATGACAACCCTAAAAGGTGACACCTATGCATCCCAACACGAGATGAAATACTTTTAAAAGCTCAGTGAGGCCTCTTATCGGTGGTTTCTGTAACTGTGAAATTCTAAATGCGAGCAAACAGTCTCATGCCTCTTGGGTTAGCCAGAATTTTGCAAGCGGTTAACAATCCAAGGCGTACCTGGTCATACTGTCATGTTGTTACCTGGTGTGGACCAATTGGCATCGTAGACACATTGCATATACAAGGCCAGGCATGCTTCTCTAAGGTTAACCATTCGCTAACCTGCAATCAGGTTCCGACAAATCAAACAGCTCCATGTCAGCCCTTGCATGCACTTCACAGCCGCTGATAGAAGTCCTGATCCTTTTTCTGTCCCAGCAGCCTCCACCGATCAGCAATCTGCATATAAACGCAACCAAACTCTAACCGTCAAATGTACACAACATGACATTTCGAGGCTATGTTAAGCAAATCCCCAATGCAATCTATGAAATTCTTTTAACTTTTACCTCCACCCAGGCTCATAGCCGCGGCCATTGTAACTCCCAAGCTTCTGACAGCATCACGAACAAATTTGCATACAAAATTCCATGAGACTCGAAACAGTCAGACCGTGACTCCAGCTGTTTCAAGGCCATGTGCAAATCGGTCACCCACAATCAGTGCCAGAATGCCTGGTATTATGCAACGATAACCACAGGCGACAAATGCATCACATCCGAACACGTTTCCTAATATAACTGAAATTCTGTCAAGAGACTCTTTTCAAATACAGAACCCAATTCTTTACAGAAAAGAATAGTGAAAATAATTCCGCATTTAATTTCTTCCATTACATCATTCTACATTACATTTGGTTCTTGAGGCAAGAAAAAAAAATGAAAGGAAAGATAGCCACAGATTAGACTGAGGTAAAAATAAAAAAGAACTCTCCTATGAAGTCCCCTGTTAGTGCTAACCATACTTGCCTAGCCATACGTTCGTGTATCTGTTATGTGCCATATCCCACAATCAATAAGATGGTCAAAATGAGATGGCCATCGGATCATTTCTCTTGGTTTCCGAAATAGCATTGCGCATCAATCAAAAAGGACTTGAAGCTTCACCAAAAAGTGATTATCATTTTCCTTCTTCCTTCTGCTGCTGCTTCAGTGCTGTCGTCCTGCTGTCTCAGTATGTCTTAGAGCTAGGGATCTTCAAAGGATGGAGGCACAGACTTCATTCTCCCAGATTCTGTCTTTTTCTCAGAATGGCCATTCATATAGTCTTCACCTATATTCTGCTGGAAAGCATAGTTTTCACTCGAGTTTGCTGCAGCTACCGAGGACTTCCCAGATGGGACAACCTGAAAAAATTTGGATTTGGTAGAAATGAGATCGTTTCACATGTCACAATTGGGAAATGGAGATTATGATGGGCTGGATTGCTTGCATTACTTGATCTTTGCTGGAGTCATCAACAGCTGCAGTCCTAGGCTTTTTCTTTGTGCATAAACTGGTTAATTCCCGTTCACCGTCATCATGGCCGTCATCCGCAAAGTTTTGATCAGACATCTCTGCAAAACACCAATTATTACGCACGCTGGCAACAGCATCAGAACATACCAAACTTACACATTTGATGTCAACAGGAATACAAAATGACAAAAGCAACAGCATCACCATCAACAAAATATTTTCATGATTCAATACTACTGGACTCTCAAGGGTGAAAAGGAAGAATAGAGTCAATAAACAGCAGAGACACCAAACAACATGCTTGAATTTGAGTTTGAGAATGGCAAGTCAAACTCCTCCCCAATACTTAAGGTTCTAAGATAAAATTGTCACATCCAGGCACCAAATGTTAGCTTTTTTAAGCACCCTCAAGTTATCAACTTTTGATGAAAATAATGCAACTTTTTGCTTCCTTCTCCAAAAGGCAAGTATCACGAGGCCTGAGATCAGTTATACTCCAGACCAAACGTGCACCAAGTCTAGTGTCAAACTGCTGGGCAATCTAGTGGTGACCAACATGCAAACGTGTAGAAGCAAGAAGGAATAGATGATAGAGTACACCCTAACTTTTATCTTATTCTTTTCTTTAACCATTCCCCAGGGTATGTATAGCAGTCACTTAGAAATTTCATACATCTAATTTTTTGCTCTATATTAATTCTGGCTATCAATAGTAACACCCTCCACCATTACTACATGAGATGAAATCATATTTTAGGCAGCCACCAAACAGGCCCTACTGAAGTTTTGCTTCAAGAAAGTGGGGAATTAGAATGCCCTTGACATAAGACACTGCATCCGGAATCAGACCTCTAAACTCATTGTTGCAGCTGCATTCGTCACTTCCTCAAAATTGGACTTCTTGGAAGGACGCATCTGTAACCAAAAGATGGAAATTGCCATACCCCAGTTGGTTTAGGTCAGCCCAATTGACGGCTACTTATTCACATATTTGCATCCTATTAGGGCTTGCACATTGGCATTGCCAAGGAGATTTCCTACAAAAGTAGAACACTGGTCCCATTAATTATGGTTTGATGTTAGCATAAAGTCTTCTACCCTCTGCAGCATCTTCATGCCCCCATAAGTTACGAGGTGCTTGTTTGCTCATTTTCATGAAACCCTCTTTTCTTATTAGAAGGTGAAAAGACACAGAGCAAGGACCATAATGACTGACTCAAGTGAAGGTCAACTCAACGTATAGAGGACAGCTAGCTCATTCCATATGGAGTTCAGTATAAGCTTCACTATGAAAACCACACAGATTCATGTAGATTACTGATGCATGGGCTGAAAGCCATTATAATGCATTAATAACAGCCTTCCAAGTAGAGGCCATAATTAGCTGCAATTCTCCCTTCTCATGGCTTGTTCACTAAAAAAGCAGCTAGCAACTCATATTCCAATATCAAGAAATGAACACGTCCCTCCTTGCACAGCTTGCATGGCAAAGTTTGCTTCTTGGACTATCTCTAATTGCTAACAAGGAAAGAATAACCTAATAACAGAAGTTACTAATAAATTAACAATTAAAATGTAAATTAACCATTAGAAGGTAGCCTTTTATGAGAAACTAAAAAAATAAAAAACTAGAAGAAAGGGAAAGAAGAAAAATGCACTCCAGTAGGATCCACTCCAAGCCTCTTCTTGTGGATATGTTGGGTGTGTGCATTAAGCATCTGCAGAATGTCCAATTGATTTGCATTTTTGAGTCCTCTACCTAGATGTTCTATGATTATATTCACTTATTTAATTCATAATGACAAAATTTTAGTCTTGAAATACTTGTAACAAGAGGACAGAGAGAGGAATGTGGCAATCATCTCAAAAAGTTTTCAAAATTTTTATTTGACATGAACCTTGATGGAGACAGCTCATGAAAATGAGAACCATGTGGATTTCCAATTATTGGAGGATTGGAGGTGGAAGCAAGCTACCAACAGCTAGCAGTTCAAGCTAGTCACCAAAAAGCATAACTTCCTTTGGCAGGGAAGAAAAGGAATATTAAAGAGTGTATTTTGCTCCCTGAGCTTTGAAACGCATGAGAGTCATGCATCGGAACAGAATCTCAATCTTTTGGCATCACAGGCACATGTAGGTGAACTTTAAGGTGCACAGCACATTATACTCCAGAACACAATCATGGTATTACTTTGCACCTAGTTCATTTTGAAAACTCAGTTCTGTCCAGCTATAAAAAATACATGGGTAGTGTAAGGAACTTAAGCCATGGTTTCATTCTATAGAAGACTAGCAGAAGAAATCAATGCTTCTCTGTATGCTAAATAAAAGCAATTCACTCTCCTGTGCACCATCTTAGTTATTGAATGGTTAAATCATGCGTAATTAAACTCTAAGAATCACTATAAAATAACGGCAAATCACAGCTGACTACTATTACAATAATAATAATCAAACTCTTAAGCATCACCATAAAATAATGACAAATCACAACTCACTACTATCTCAATGCAGAACCCCAAATTACTCTAAAAGAGATGAAACATGGCTAACTATTACTCTGTTCAAGATATTTGTCTAAGCACATATACCAGAAATTCATATGACCCATCACTCTCCTAACTCTCTTAACTGTTTCAATATGTTACCATGATATCAAATTTGTGATCATGTTCTACAAATTACAAGTTAAGACTGAAGTTACCCTAGCACCATTTCTTCTGCATTAAGCACAACACACATGTTAGATTCATGAATCAAGACAACAATTAGTCAGTATTATTTGTCCCTTCTGTGGTACTGGACCTGCATAGCAGGTGTATTTCCCAGGAAATTTAATTTCTGCAGATCTCGAGTGTTGACTCACAAAACATCATACTCATTACGACAAAAGCATTTTTATGGTTGTTCATGTCCTAGAAGTAACCTAAATGTCGGTGGCAATCAGAGGGTACTTGGAAGTATGAACTTCAAACTTAATCACCATTGCCAGCAAAACAAACAAGTTGGCACTAGCAGTTACCTGTATTGCCGCTAACAGAATCCTGATGGTAAATGTCAATGCTGTGATTATGGGGTCGCTTTGAACTTGATGCCGGTCCACATGCCGTTGTTCCATTTTTCAGCCCGCCTAAGTGGATTGATCCGCTACCAAAATTTTTATTCTTTGGACCAGGGAAATTTTCTTCTAACCTTTCCCCTCTGGGAGTGGATCTGAAATGCTGAATCCACAGGTTTCCAAGAAGATTCTGGTACTCATTTTCACTGCCTAATTGTTTCTCATCTGTATCAAAATAAAGTTTCTCCCAGCAACCTCTACGCAGAACCTTAAACTGCAAAAAATCCTTATTTAGGTAAAACAGAATAGCGATTATCATGATGAAGCCAGCAAATGGAATGAGGAAAAATATCTAATTTAGACCTGCCCAGAAGAGGAATGACCACCGGTGTTTGATTGCAGAGAATTCTGATTCAGCAGTTGTTGTTTTCTTGACAGCCTACCGTCCAAATCCATCCACTGATACTTATGGTGGTATAGCTGCTTAACAAATGATGCCTCAATGGAGTTTAGAAACATACTGTGTTTCTCATCTGTCCACTCTGTCGACATTGACTCTCCTCTTTGAATGCCCTGATACAAGGATCCATTGAACAAAAAGAATTTTCACGAAATTATAAATGAAGTTAAAGAAGAGATAATACTAATAATAAGACGAAGAAATGAACTCATGGTTTTGCAGCAAAAATACATGAAGTCAGCATAGATGGAATGTCAAGAGGACATTGGCTCTAATTAGAAGTTAGTTTCCAGCTCTTCATCAAAGTAGAAATATTCAAGCATCGTGCTCACTTGACACCAATAAGGTCATGGTTCTCTTTTACCATTTGCAAAAGTTATTTTAAAGATATTGGTACAATAAAAAAAATTCAAATTAACGGTTATAGCATCGTGGTAAAATATCCATACTTTAAGGCTAAAGTTTCATTCATCATTATCATCATCATCATCATCATCATCATCATCATTATTATTAATTTATAAATTCAAACCAGTCAAACTGGTTAGAATGGGAGCAAGTTATTGGCTGGTTCAGTCAACAGATCAAGTTTTCAGAACCTTGCTTAATGTAGCATTATGGTAGCAAGTCACCCTCATTATGTGTTTCTGCCCCTCTGATTGTAAGTTAAAACATGCATTAGCAATACCCTCTAATAATGTAAGAAAAATCTAGTTCAGGAAAAAATCATCTTCAAAGGGCACTACTTCCAATTCACCGGTGTTTGGCTGGGAGTATTGGGAGAGGGTTTTCACTTTTACTTAATAACGCATTTACCTAACCTAGTCAACCTTACCTTTTCCATGGTAAAATTTCTCTCATCATTCTACAAAAAAGCTCATCTATTTTATTTTTATTCATCTTCACTTCTATTGACATCATCCCTACCACCTAAGATTAATTCCAAGGAGTGGAAGGAGAACTAACACCACATGGCATCTTACAAATGCAACCTAACATCAACGGCATTCATTTTCACTCCTTACATAATGGGAATCGTAACTACAAGACAACACCAGGCAGCATCCGTCCCTTGTTCCAAGATATAACTCCTAAAAACAGTTTATCAGGCATAACAGATTGTTAATAGCTATTACCAGCATTCTAAAGAGTATTCATATTGCAATCTGCTTATACATGAGAACAATCTCATTCTACATCAGTGAGTAGAATATTCTCCACAAGATTCTCCTTATTAGCTTCTGAGACTTTTCCAGTCCATCAGGGCAACAATCTTGCTGGCAGCCATTCACTGTATGAAAACTCTGCTTCCTCAAGCATGTTCTGTGAATCAATCCACATCTATCGTCTTACCATCACAATGTGAAGAGTGTAAAGTAATTCCAGCGTGCTTCTATATTCTAATCAAGACCTTTAATACCAAAAGCCCACAAGTTCCTTTTTGGAAAATTTAATTTCAAAATGAACCCATCAGAATACCATTTCTTAGTCGTTAGAGAAGAAATCCCTCCCTCTTTCTTCCTACACGAATCGGATAGCAACTTACGTAACAAGAAGAGATCAAAGCTAACCAAGACAAATAAAAACACACCCTCACAAAAGATAAGATTGCTAAAGGTACGATTACAATTCTGCCTGAAAAACTTAATGTTTCAAGGAAAAAGAAAACAGCATCATCAACGATTTAACATCTCCCGCATGGGCAAACAACTCAATTGGCAAATGGAAGACGATCCATCCAAGATGAATACAAGCCCAATTTGTCTCATGACTTTCGCAAAACCCCCTCCAAGGAAAATCGGTAAAAAAAAAAAAACAAGATAAGCAAAATGAAAATTCAAGTGAAATATAATTAATAAAAGACCCATCTTCCTTCCAATGTTTCTTTCCCATCAACAAAATAAAACCCCAATACATTTAATACAATCTCTGAACAACCCCGAAACAGAAAAACAAGACAAAAAAAAACGGAGGAATCAATTACCTCATCCGTATTTTCGTCCTTCCAAGCAAAATCTGAGGAATTGCCGTCTTCTAGGGTGATCTCTGAAGTCTCCGAGCTCCCCCGAAGGTCGCTAGACTCGTCGCTTCCATCCCAACCGTCCATTTCATGCTTCGAATTCCCTAAATCGCCTTCCATTTCTCTCAAAATTAAGAAGAATTTGGATGGAAGAGAGAAACCAGAAAGAAGAAACGAAGAAAGTGAAAATCGCCTTTCCTTCCGCGAACAATTCGTTTTCCCCTCTCTCTTCGGCTCTTCCTGAAACGTCAAAAAGCAGCGCATTGGCCCTTCCACATGGCACCGCTTTTACACGTGTCGACACCGTCAGCTGACTGTCACGTCAGCATGCTCAATAATATCTAACCGCCAAGCCGGGCCAGATATTTTCCCGGCTCAGAAAAGATCTCTTGCCGATGACGTGGCACTCTCGCACGGAAATTAGGAATGCAGTTTCGGTGCTTTTTGTCCTCCGGCCAGGCAGAAATTCGCGCGACCAACGCCTACGAAATAAATGCGCGCATTTGATGCCAATCAAAAATTTGCATGGACCGTCAAACGTGTCCCAAAAGTCGGTGAAATAATGTAAGAGGAATTCAGAAGTTATTATATTGGAAATTTATAATAAGAGAGTTTTTTTTTAAAATGGAATAAACTAAAGTTTTCGTGAAATATTGACCACTGGAAGCATCACCTCGGTCTGATTAATAGGACGAATAATTGGGCAGTTTGGGTATTGGGCAGAATCAATTGAATATTACACTGATTAAAATAAGCGAGAAATAATTTTCTTCCCTTTTTTCTAAGTTACCAACAGGCCTTCAAGTCTTACTTCTACAAACGTTTTCTTGCGAATGACAACTACTCAAATATTTAAAATTAATTTTTTGCAAATTTATTTTTATGCACGTTAGTATGCGTGGGCAATAAGTGGAGCACGAAGGTGATAAGCACGATGCCCACCATCGGTGGAGGGCATGGGCCCACAATTGGCGTAATTGGTGAAGGTAACCATCTTTGGTGTGCTTTCTCCGCCACGTAGACCCCAGCTAGATACAGATTTGCCAAGCCTCAGTGGCTGTTTCACGTGGGCTGTCTATTGTATGTGTCCTCCACATAGAGCCAACATACTGCACCAAAGGCTTTATCCATGTTGAGCATGAAAGGCCAGCAATTTATGATGTAACCCCCACCTACTATCTATTTTGCAGCTGGGGTATAAATCAGGTGAATTCGAACTTGGGTTGGGCTAAAGCCAATCATAACCCTATTTATCAAAACTTAACTCAATCCTAACCATAATTCTATTTTTAAAACTCTAACCTAATCTTAAACCATTTTTAAGAATATTGAGTTGGCTTGGGGTTGACATATGTGGTTAAAAAAATAAGTTAATATTCTGAATTTTATTAATTTTTTATTTCAAATTTATTTTGAATAAATATTTTATAGTAACTAAAATAAAAATTTTAATTTTAATACTATTAAAATATTATTTCTACATGATTTTTTTCATGTTTTAATATAAAAATACTCATTTATATTACCTATGCTATTCTAATAAAAAATTATGATTAAATTGCCAAGATTCATAATCTGAGAAGAAAGAATAAAACTTATATTTTACCAAGACTTATTATCTCAACCATTGAATTAATGTTAATCTTAAAAATAAACTAGCATATAGTAGAAATACCCGAACACGTTAAAGATGTTTTTAAAAGAAGAACCAAACTACTAATCATAATTTTGTAATTATAATTAGTTTTTAATTTTTATTTCAAATTCTAATTATATAGCATAATAGAACTTATATGTGTATAACATGAGAAAGATTTAAAAGGGCTAAAAGCTATGAATAGGCAAAAATAAAAAGAATATATATATGTATATCAAATCAGGTTGGATTAACTTTGGGTTGCCAAACTCTTAACCCATACCAACTCTATTTTAGAAATTAGGTGGGGTTGACTGTTTGTATAACTCCGGTTCATATTTGTCACTCTAAACCAACCAATTTAACCAATTTTCGGGCTAGGTCAGTGGGGTTGGTTTGAACCCTACTCTATTTACACCCGGATCTTATGGCTTCAGTTCAGATTGCATTGCCAGACATGGCGTGACATTGACATGAAGTGATTCTCACTCCTCGCAATGCTCACAATGTCTGCACGGCTAGCAGCATTCGATCATCATCCAAACCATTCATTGGACAGCAATGGCATGCATAGACTCATTTAACAGTTTATACTTTTAACCCAAGTTCACCTATACCTTATATAATGCTTAAATAAGGGATGAAAGTAACCTTAAATATTAATCTCTCTAGGGCGGCTAATATGGAATGCAAGAAAGAAAAAATCAGGTTTAAGTGGGAAATTAGATTAGATTGAGATAGAGAGTGACCTTAATTACACTGTAGTCAGAATTGTAAATTTATCTTCCGTGTAGTGTAACATTCATCGGAAAGCCCATGTTAAGATTCCGCAGTGCGGTTGTTCTGAATTTCCTCGGCTGCAATTGAGTTGCCGTTATGCAAGTTACCCCTCAATCTCCCTAGCAATTATTTAGGGGAGGGTTAAAGATAATTTCTGAATTTGTGGGCAACCGAGAAATCTTATAACTGAGAGAGCATCCATTCATTGCTAGGTTTAGGGGTGGAAATCGTGTCGGTTCATATTAGGTCAGGTTATATCAGCTTTAACCTTATTTGTAAAAACTTATACTCAATCAGCAGATTTGGTTAGTGTCGCCTAACCCTCACCTTACAAAATTATATATTTTCCTTACTCAACTTAAAAGAAATAAAGTAATAAGAAAAAGGAAGTTTTGTAATTTAGTTAAAAAGAACAACAAAAATGATCCTTCATAAATCTAAATTCAATGCAAGCATTAAAAACATGAAAATATTGCTCGAAACTTATGGAAAAAGATATATTTAAAAGCATATCAAGTAGCAAATCCTGTTTAAAACTGTCGTTTGTGAACTACAAGAATCTATTAAACTTCCATTTGGTGGGAACGCAAACAGGCTTCTTGGATTGAATGAAGAACCATTACTATCTATGTTGGCATTGCTTCCTTTTGCATCCTCCTTGCTGAGATTTAGCTAAAATGATTCTACAGTAGAAAGATTTGCACTGCTTTTATATGAACTCTTTGGGGACTTTTCAATGCTCCATTTGCTTCTGAACGTCATCAAATAATAGAAGTTGATATCTAAAAAGGCAGCTAAGGAGGCAACAGCTTCTTCGATCAATAACAGGGATAAGGTATTTGGGATTTTGGGGGAAATATTTTTTTTTGTTAATGTTTATTAGTAGAACAGATTGGATTGGGTTTTTACCTATCCACTTGGCCCACCTAGCCCGGACAAAAGGGTTGTCCAATAAATAGGGGTCAAGTCACAGGTTTGGTCATTATTCAACTAATTAATTACAGTCGAATAAAGATTTAAGGGTAAGATCTAATGGCCGCATTAAGTAAATTCATACATGAGACATTACCCTTTCCTTTTTTTTTCTAGTCGTCTGGGTGAGCTTTGCATTTGATTTGCCATACAAATACTGATTTATATTTGCATCTCCGTAGTTATGGGAATGATTATTGTATAAATTCACATTACATAATACCTAGAACTTTACCTTTTGAATTATTTTGTGTAATTATGTTTACTCTTTTGTTATGCTGTCCATTACCATAAAATACAAATAATCTACTAATGGGTTCAGTAATCCAAATGCAGTGCGTGTGTTTTTGGTTGCTTTCCTTCGTGTAGATGTGAAACAGATGATGCTGAATGCGATTTTCCGCCTAATTTAGGAGCCCTACGGAAATTATATATCTATCTATATATATGTATATATAGATAGATAGATAAATAGATATCATGTAATCAAATGATTATGAAGCCAATATTTCTTATTGCTTAAAGCCCCACAACTTTCGTAAAGGTAACATTTAAATGAAGAGGTTGGACCCCACTTGAAGTGCCCTTTACATGGCGGAGATAATCAAGGCCTGCTGCAGGCAGGAGGATATTTTCTGTATACCGTGTTTGTGCATGAAAATGTTGGCCCTTTGCACATGCAATTGGGGCGCGAAATCATTCTGTTTGGGAGTTCCTTCTTCACCCGGTCATTCCTGCTCGCGACTATGCTAGATGGGAGAATTTTGGGTGCTCATGAGGTTTGTCCTGACCAAGGGCTTGTCAGCCCGAATCAATGGCTGTATATAGCACAGATCAAGCTGGTGACTATAAAACATTAGTCGGGCCCTGCCTCGTGTTGGTGGGAATGAAACATCAAACATGCATGAGTCTAACTTTGGTGGGCAATTGATCTGGACTTGAACGGGTTGAACTTGAAATTGCCTAGCATCAGGTGGTTGATGCGCTCTCGTACAGCTGATAAAGCTGAACATTTGAGATTTTCAATCTTATTCATTTAAATGAAATAAATGAATAAGCCCGGGCTTGGGCATCTAAGTTGGCCTGGACTATTCTTGGGCTTGCGTTGGAGGTGTACAGAAACACAAGGGTGATAGATAGACTCATTTTCTTGGCCCACCTGTAAAATTGTTATTCCCATATTAGAAAAGGAATAAGGGGTATTTTTTCTAGACTTGAAGTGCAAGGCTAAGATATTTCAAAGTCTAGCCCATTTAAGTGCCGCAGCTAGTGACAGAGGGCTGCACCCGAGCCAGGCCATCAGCAGCTGAAGTTCGAAACAGGAGAGATCCAACAAAATCACAGGAGTAGCCACGAAAGGTCCTGGTATGTGCTAACTGTTCAGTACGTCGGATTCCAATCTTAGATTTGCGTATCTGAAATTTGCAGATCGCACTTTAAATGCGTTGTGCCATCTCTGCCGAGTCCTTCAAATCATTGAGCCAATAAGAGATTGAGCCTCTTCCTAAAAATGCACTCGGATAAAAGTATTGTGCAAAGTAATTTTCCCCTCATTCCACCAAAAATAACTACCTGGAATCATTAATGCGTAACCGGCCATTGAAAAATGCATTTTT